>CAUYSK010027896.1:0-12738 GCA_963575035.1 Avahi laniger
ATGTGTAGAATTTATTAATTTGGTGTCAAATTGTTTTAACTAGAGAGTTTAAGTTCATTTATAGGCAATAAATGAAACATTCTGATTACTTAATGGAGCTTATACAGATGCAGTGCCCTCAGCTCAAAGTAAAAGCCCTAGAGCACAAACAAAGACAAACAATTCTGACAGAAGATTTAATCAGGCAGTCCACATTGTTTAACTTTGCAAAGAAAAATGCCATTAAATCCTAATGTATAAGTCATCAATATGAAAATAATTAAATTGATAAAGTTTTAATAATTAATAACAGTGGGCTCTATATTGTAAGCACTACAGAAAGAAACACATTGGAAATTGGAAATATCTTTATTGAAATGTGTCTTAGAAATAAATTCTTAAGAATAGCCTATGATGAGTAAAGTATTTTGAATTTAATTTTCCATGAAATACACAGAGTAAAGCATAATCTTCCATGTAGAATCTTCATAAGTGTATATGTTTAGTGTTCAAAATAACAGAATGATCTCTGTGGATTTAAATTTTGGAAGGATCTTTCTTTTCCTGATTGATTTTGCCATCTTAGAGGATTTATCTTACATTATTTTATCTTCTTTCCTTGCAATGTGTGAGGTGAAAGTCCATAGTTTTCATTCTTAGTCACATAACTGTGGTCAACATTTTAGTCATCCTGTCTAAAGGAATGTCAGACATCATGGTAACTTTTGGATTGAAATATGTCAGTGATTTTGGATACAAACTTGTTTTCTGTGTTCAGAGTGGCCAGAGGTGGGACTGTTAGAACCACCTACCTCTTTAGTGTCCTCAGTACCATAATATCATCACCAGGATCTCCAGATACCCTGAACTTAAAATAAAAACCTTAAAGTGCATTGACAACTCCCTTGTACTGTGCTGGATCCTGAATATGCTTGTAAATATTAGAATTCCTTTGGTTATGAATGTTAAGCAGAATGACAAAAACAGCACTAAAACTTTGCATTTTGATACTACTCAGCTCTGCTTATGAGAAAGACTGAGGCTGAGTAATGGAACATTGCTATATTTTCATAATTTTTATTGATTTATTTTTAATTGACAGATTACATCATATGTATTTACCATGTAAAATATAATGTTTTGAAGTATATATACTTTGTCTAATGCTTAGTTATAACTAAAGAACAAAAGCTTCCCTTCACATAGTTATCACTTCTGTGGTGAAGAACACTTAAAACTGACTGTCTTAGCATATTTCAAAAATACAATATGTCATCGTTATCTATAGTCAGCATGCTTTACAATATATTTCTTGAACTTATGCTTTTTATCTAATTGGAATTATATATCCTTTGAAAGTTATCCTCCCAAATCCCACTCTTTCCTAAAAACTCTAGCCTCTGGTACCACCATTCTACTGTCTACTTCAATGAGATTAAATTCTTTAGATTCAACATATGAGTCACACTATGAGGAATTTATCCTTCTGTGAATGACTTATTTCAATTAACATGCCCTCCAGATTCATACATTTGATTAAAAATGCCAGAATTTTCCTTTTTTATGGATGTATAGTATTTCATTGTATATACAAACCTCATTCTTTAAATTCCTCTTTCATTGATGGACACATAATTTGATTCTGTATCTTGGCTATTGTGAACAGTGCGGCAATAAACATGGAAGTAAAGATGTCTTTTGAACATAATGATTTCAGTTTTTGAGATATATACACAGTGATGTAATTGCTGTATCATATGGTACCTCCATATTTAATTTGTAAACAAGTCTTTATTTTGTTTTTCATAATGTACTCATTTACATTCACACCAACAATGTACAAGCATTTTCTTTTTTCCATATATTTGCCATTACTTGTTATATCTTCTCTTTTTAATAGTAGTCATTTTAACAGGAGTGAATTGAGATCTTGTTGTGGATTTTATTTTCCTTCCCTTGGTTGTTATTGACCTTGTACATCTTTTCATATGTACGTTGACTATTTGTAGGTCTTTTGACAAATGTCTATTTAAATTTTTCACCCATTTTTTTAAAATGTGATTCTTATGGATAAATAAGTATTGTTTATTTTGATAGGGCACATGCAATATTTGGAGACAGGCACATAGTGTGAATTAATCAAATCACGGTAATTGTGGTATGTAGAACCTCAGACATTTAACATTTCTTTTTGTTAGGAACATTCCAATTCTACTCTTTTAGTTATTTTAAAGTACACCCTAACTTATTATTGATTATAGTCACTTTGTTATGCTATCATACATTGTTCATTCTCTCTATTAACTATCTAATTGTAGTTTTGGACTCATTAACCATTCACATTTTATCCTCCCTCCCTGCTATGCTTCCAAGACTCTAGTAACCATCATTCTCTCTGTCTTTATGAGATAAATTGTTTTTAGTATTTAGCTCCCACATATAACTGAAAACACGTGAGATTTGTCTTTCTGTGCATGGCTCATTTCACTTAACATAGTGTTCTCCAGTTCCAACCATGTTGTTGAAATTGCAGGATTCCATTCCTTTTGTGAGGATATAGTATTCCATTGTATATAAGTACATTTTTTAATCTATTAACTGATTGATGGACACTTAGGTTCACTCCATTTCTTGGCTACAATAGCACTATTCAGAATAACAGTGCTGTAATAAACATGACAGCACAGATATATTTTTGATGGACTGAATTCCCTTCCTTTGACTATATATCCAGCAGGGCGATTTCTATTTTCAGTTTTTTGAGGAACCTCCACATTATTCTCCATAGTGTTTCCATTCTCACCTACAATTTACATTCTCACCTACAATATAGGAGTGTTCTTTTCTCTAGATACTTGTCAGCATTTGTTACTGCCTGTCTTTTTGATAAAGCCATTTAAAAAGGTGTGAAATGTTATCTCAGTATAGTTTTGATTTGCATTTCTCTGATGACTAATAATGTTCAACATTTTGTCATACACCTGTTGGGCATTTGTGTGTATCCTTTTGAGAAGTGGCTCTTCAGATCCTGTGCACATTCTTAATGGGATTATTTTATTTTATCGTCCTGAGTTTTTCGAGCTCCTTATATTTTTTAGTTGTTAATCCCTTGCCAGATTGGTAGATTACAAATAATTTATCCCATTCTGTGGATTGTCTCTTCACTTTGTTGTTGCTTAGTTTGTTCTGCAAAAGATTTTTAGCTTGATGTGATTCTATTTGTCTAATTTTGCCTTGGTGCCTATGATTTTGGGGTATTATTCAAGAAGTTCTTGCCTAGACCAATTACATTTCCCCAATGTTTTATTTTAGCAGTTTCATAGTTTCAGGTCTTAGATTTGTTTTTAATTTCTGCATATTATGGGAGTACATATGTTTAGGTTACATTGTCCTTGCCTCTCCTCCCCCAGGCAGAGCTTCAAGTGTGTCAATCCCCCAGATGGTGTGCATTGCACTCATTATGTTTGTATATACCCATCTCCTCTTCCCCCAATGTATTTTAATTTTATTTTTGTATATGGTGAGAGATATGGGTCTAGTTTCATTCTTCTTCATATGGACATTTTGTTTTTCCAGCAACATTTATAGAAAAGACTGTCTTTTCCCCACTGTATGTTCTTGGCACATTCATAGAAGATAAATTTACTATAGATGTGTGGATTTATTTCTGGGTTCTCTATTCTGTTCCATTGGCCTGTGTATTGTTTTACGTCAATACCATGATTTTTTTTTTTTTTACCATAGATCTCTAGTATAATTTGAGGTCAGGCAATGTGATTCCTTCCGTTTTATTCTTTTTGCTCAGGATGGCTTTGGCTATTCTTGGTCTTTTGTGGTTCCATATTAATTTTAGGACTATTTTTTCCATTTCTGTGAAGAATGTCATGGTGTTTTTGATAGGAATTGTATTGAATCTGTGATTGATTTGAGTGTTATGGACATTTTAAGAATGTCAATTATTTCTGTGGGGAGTTAGGTATGCTGCCAGCAAAAAATCGGGTCCCCTAGGTAGGGGTCGTCACAAAGGATAAGAAAACAATAGAAAATGGAAAATAATAGAAATAAAAGAATATACAAAGATGAAGGTATAGTTTTTTAGATTTATAAAGATAAAAGGCAAAAGAGGGGGTACTCAGGAGTCTTTATGATATCCCCGTGAATTATAAGGCCACGAGTGAAGTTTTACATGGATATTTACAGGTACACAGATCGGTTGCCAGGGGTAACAGATTTACATAATAACAGGTAGTTCGTTTTAGGTTAAAAGTATTTCAAAATTACTCTATAGATCCCTTAACTAACACTGGTTACAAAATATTTCAAAGACAAACATCTAAGTTCTAAGATAAAGCTATCACTTAACAGAAGGGTTAATCAGAGATAGAGTGGCTCCATATTTCTTTATCTGTGCATTGTAAATAGATCATCAGAAGTCAAGCAAGAACTATCCCTTGAGCTAATTGTTCTTAGCCACAGGTATCTGTCTCTGGGAGGACACTCTTTGATCAGCTCTCATCCCGTGATTCCACACAGACCTTGCTTTGTCCTTCAAAGCAGATGAGAACCACGAGGTTCAGACTGCTGTGTCACCTTGTAAAGCAGCTGCTACTGACCTTTGAGATGCCCTCCTGAGGTGGAGCAGCTTTTGATATGCAAACTAACATGTTCACATATTCTTTCAGGGCAGAGCCCTGCAAAACTCTTGAGACCATTTCTGTCCCTAATATAGTAATATTAATTTATGGAGCAATAATTTCAATCTATGGGAATGGAATATCTTTCCATGTTTTTATGTGCTTCTCAATTATTTTCATTCATCTGTTACAGTTTTCATTATAGAGATATCCCATTTTTTTGGTTAAGATTATTGTATTTTATTTATTAATTCTTATTATACATGTGTATTACTAGTTATTGGACTTGTTTTCTTGCTCAGATTGTTTACTGTGGCATATAGAAATGCTACTGACTTTTGTATGTTGATTTTGTATCCTGTAACTTTCCTAAATTTATCAGTTCTAACAGTTTTCATGAAGTTTTGCCTATCTTAATAGTTTTTTTAATAATAGTTGTTTTTTGAGTTACTTATATCTACTATATTTTGGCCATTAACTCATCAGATGAATAATTGGCAAATATTTTCTCCCATTCACATATTTATTTATTTATTTTTAATTTTTATATTTATTTATTTTTATGTCTATCCTTTTAATATTTTTCTATTTAAACATATTATGAGGGTACAAATGTTTAGGTTGCATATATTGCCTTTGTCCCACAAAAGCCAGAGCTTCAAGTGTGTACATTCCATAGACGGTGTGCACCGCACCCATTGGGTTCGTATATACCCGTCTTCTCCCCGCCCCTCCCACCTGCCTGACTCCCAGTGAATGTTATTACTGTATGTCCACTTAAGTGTTGATCAGTTAATACCAATTTGACGGTGAGTACATGTGGTGCTTCTTTTTCCATTCTTGTGATACTTCAATTAGTACAATGGGCTCCAGCATTATCCATGATGACACAAGAGGTGCTAGATCACCATTCTGTTTTGTGGCTGAGTAGAACTCCATGGTATACATATACCTCATTTTATTAATACAATCATGTATCAGTGGGCAATTGGGTTGATTCCATATGTTTGCCATTGTGGATTGTGTTGCTATAAATATTCTAGGGCAGATGTCTTTTTTACAGAATGTCTTTTCTCCCTCAGGGTAGACATCCAGTAATGGGATTACTGGATCAATTGGTAGTTCTACTTGTAGCTCTTTGAGGTATGTCCATATTACTTTCCACAGAGGTTGTACTAGTTTGCAGTCCCATCATCAGTGTATGAGGGTTCCTATCTCTCCACATTCTCCCAGCAAGCACCACCTACTGATAGAGAGGTAAATTTGTACACCCTTATACTGTATCTACTGACTCATGATACAGAGTGTGGTCAAATCTCACCCACAAATAGCACCCACCGGCTCAGAGACTAAACTGGGCATGTCATTATACAAATGAAAATCTAAAGGTAAGGCCAGGCACGGTGGCTCACACCTGTACTCCTAGCTCTCTGGGAGGCCGAGGCAGGAGGATTGTTTGAGCTCAGGAGTTCGAGACCAGCCTGAGCAAGAGCGAGACCCCGTCTCTACTAAAGTTAGAAAGAAATTAACTGGACAACTAAAAATATACAGAAAAAATTAGCTGGGCATGGTGGTGTGTGCTTGTAGTCCCAGCTACTCGGGAGGCTGAGGCAGAAGGATTGCTTGAGCCCAGGAGTTTGAGGTTGTTGTGAGCTAGGATGACACCACCGCACTCAAGCCTGGGCAACACAGTGAGACTCTGTCTCAAAAAAAAAAAAATCTAAAGATAAGAAACTACAGCTGATCCAGATGGGAAGAAATCTGTGTAAGTACTCTGGAATTAGGAACAATCAAATGGAAAGCACACCCCCAAAGGGGAATCCCATTCACATGTTGTTTCATCGTTTCATTGATTGTATCTGGTGATACACAGAAACTTTTAATTTGAAGTAATCACACTGGTCTATTTTCTTGCATTGCCTGAGATTTTTAGATTAAGTCCAAGAATTCTTCTCCAAACCAATGTCACAAGGCGTTCCTGTGTTTTCTCATAGTAGTTTCAGAGTTTAAGGTGTTACATTTAGTCTTGAATGCTTTTTGAGTTGAATTTTTATATATAGTGTGAGAAGAGGGTCTTATTTTATTGTTCTATATGTGTATATTCAATTGTTCCAACATCACTTATGGAAGAGATTGTCTTTTCTCCATTGTTTGTCCTTGTCTCTTTTGCCTAACATTAGTTTGCTGTAAATTATGTATTTATTGTGAGGATCTCTCTTTTTTCTCCACCGGCTTATGTGTCAGATTTTAGCACAGTACTATATTGTTTTGGTTTCTATAGCTTTGTGTTAATAATATATTTTAAACTCAGATGGTGTGATGCCTCCAGCTTTGTTTTCTGTGCTGAATTTCTTCTGTTATTCAGAGTCTTTGGTAGTACTGAAATGGATTTTAGATTCCTTAAAAATTTCTGTGAAGAATGTCATCAGTTTTTAATAGGTATTTCATTGAATCTGTAGATCATTTTGTGAGGTATAGATATTTTAAGAATATTAATTTTGCCAATCCATAAATAAGGGATATCTTTCCATTTATTTTGCATTCTTAAATTTATTGATTAAATTTAGAAATCATTCACATTTTTTGAATTGACTAATGGAAACACATTATGAAATGCTTTTAATTCTGAAGCAAAATGGTAATGTCTCATGTCAGAGTAGCCTAACTTGAGAGAAAATGTTTATGTTAACATAATTTTACCTATTATTTACAAAATGTAGATAACTGAGATCAGCTAACAGTTACCTATGTTTATTCTCACAATGACTAGCTACATGAAAATGGCCAACTCATGTGATCTCTCTCATTGTTATTTTATTAACAAGTCTGGGAATGAAAACAACCACCATACATTGTGGAGTGTTATTGTGAAGATAGACCTAGATAAAATAAAGGTGTGTAGTCTCTAAATGTAAAATACTATATAAACAATTTTATGTACAATTTGAAGGGAGGGTGAATTTCTCAAGTCCTGAGGTATCTCAGGGGCCCAATAGATCCAGTTCAAGATTCCTCATAAAATATTTCTAAATAGTCATTCCAAAGTATTCGAACATTTCCATGGCAAAGCAATTTGTTTTTCCCACGAAGAATATTCCACATTTGAATAGGTATATTCATTATGGTGTTTTTCCTTAGATTAAGCTAGATATCTGCCTATTTATTATTTTGACTGTGTAGATTTTGTCTTTGAATTTAATGCCAGACAAAATAATCTCTTTAAGATAATATCCCACTTGCCTAAATATTTTCAACATATGAAATACATGGACTTGAACAACTTCTCTGAATTAATGCATAATTTTAAAACTATTTTTAATGTAATATACTGTGAATTATTCACAAAGTCCTGGTATTTTCTGAATTTAATTTTAAAATTCTTATAACCTGCTTCTACAAATAAATTTTGTTGATTGAGTTGATTGATACAGTAATGTGGGATGGATTTGTCTTTTGAATTCCACGAAGATCTTGCTAAAAGCCAACCTGGTTTTAATATTGGAGATGACTTTCCCATTAATTTGTACAGGCATTCCTCTAAGGTTGAATAAAAAGGAAAACAGCCATTCTGTTATTGATGGACAATAGTGTTTTGCATCTTAGTGATCAAGCAGTGGTCATTATGAATTATATCTTCACTAAACTAGAGTAGTACCTTCAGAACTATTCATAGCTCAGACTAACCATGCTACCAATGGGATGTCCATCATCTGTCCACCCACTATTATTTCTTCAGTATGAAAGATATATCATGTCCATGTAAAATAGACAATAAAACAAGGAAAATTAATACTCATATAAATGCTGATGTTTTCTTCCTCTGCTTGGTTGTTTCAACCAAAAATGAATAAGACCTCTTTGACTCCTCTTCTTGTTCAAATCTGAGAAGAAAATAGGTCACTAAATCCCATGCTCATTCCCTTCTAATACCTCTCAAATTACTTTATCATCATTTAGCATATAACTTAAAAGAGTATGTTATTTGGTTGTATTAGGCTGAATAATTATTTTTTGAATTATTGACTGGATCAAATCAATTATAATTAGTCTTCAGTGTTCAGTAAGTTGGATGAGAATTATGCTTTATGAAATATATACAAATATTTATATAGAAATTCTATATAAAACAGGCTCCTTAAGTACCAGCACATATGTTAAAGGTATAACCCATTCAATTATTGTTTGATTTGTAATTATAAATAAATTACTTTTTTCCTTATCTTATTGACCTGGACCATTGGAAGTATCTTTAGTAGTAGCACTGATGGTACAGAGCTTTCTCACTTTTAGTCTTTAAAAGTAATATTTTTTAGAAGCAAAAGCAAAGACCACATGATCCACTCAATAGACACACAAAAAGCATTTAACAAAATTCATCATCCTTTTATGATAAGAACGCTTAACAAAATAGGCATAGATGGGATGTACCTTCAAATTATAAAAGTCATATGTGACAAACCCACAGCCAACATCATACCGAATGGGAAAAAATTGAAAGTATTCCCATTTAGAAGTGGAACCAGACAAGGTTGCCCACTATCTCCACTTCTACTCAACACAGTGCTGGAATCCCTTGCTAGAGTAATTACAAAAGAGAGGGGAATTAAGAGCATCCAAATGGGGGGGGGCAGAAGAGATCAAACTCTCACTCTTTGCTGATGATATGATATATCTAGAAAACCCCAAGGATTCGACCAAGAGACTCCTGGAATTGATGAATGAATTCAGCAAAGACTCAGGATACAACATCAACACACACAAATTAAAGGCATTCATATACACTAATAACAGTCAAGCTGAGAACCAAATCAAAGACACAATACACTTCACAACAGCAACAAAGAAAATAAAGTACCTAGGAATATATTCAACTAAGGAGGTAAAAGACCTCTACAGGCAGAATTAACAAACACTGAGGAAGGAAATAGCAGAGGACATAAACGGGTGGAAAATCATACCATGCTCATGGGTCAGCAGAATCAACATTGTTAAAATGTCTATACTACCCAAAGTGATCTACAGATTCAATGCTGTCCCTATTAAAATACCAACATCATTCAGCACAGATATCAAAAAAATAATGTTAGGCTTCGTATGAAACCAGAGAAGACTCCATATAGCAAAAGCAATCCTAGGCAAAAAGAACTAAATCAGAGGCATCAATTTACCAGAATTCAAACTATACTCCTAGGCTATAGCAACCAAAACAGCATGGTACTGGCACAAAAATGGGAACACAGACTAATGGAACCTCATATAGCCATCCTCATATAGCCATCTAATCTTTGACAAAACATACAAAAACATACACTGGGAAAAAGAATCCTTATTCAATAAATGGTGCTGAGAAAACTGGATAGCCACATGTAGAAGACTGAAACAGTATCCATACATTTCACCTCTCACAAAAATTAACTCACGGTGGATAACAGACTTAAACCAAGGCATGACACTGTAAGAATTCTAGAGGAAAACGTTGGAAATATTCTTCTAGATATTGGGCTAGGCAAAGAATTTATGAAGAAAATGCCAAAGGCAATTCACAGCAATAACAAAAATAAATAAATGGGACCTAATGAAATTGAAAAGCTTCTGTACAGCCAAAGAAACTATCACAAGGGCAAACAGACAACCTAAAGAATTGGATAAAATATTCTCATGCTACACATATTATAAAAGGCTAATCACTAGAATCTATTTAGAACTCAAGAAAATCAGCAAGAAAAAAATCGAACAACCGTATCAAAAAGTGGGCAAAGGACATGGACAGAAACTTTTCAAAAGAGGCTAGACTAATGGCCAAGAAACCTATGAAAAAATGTTCAACATTTCTAATCATCAGGGAAATTCAAATCAAACCTCAATGAGATATCACTTATATCCAGTGAGAATGACCTTTATTAGAAAGTCCAAAAATGATAAATGTTGGTGTGGATGCAGAGAGATAGGAGCACTCATACTCTGTTGGTGGGACTGCAAAATAGTGCAACCTCTGTGGAAAGCAATATGGAAATACCTCAAAGAGATGCAAAAAGAACTACCATTTCATCCAGCAATCCCATTACTGGGCATCTACCTAAAAGAAAAAAAGATATTCTATAAAGAAGACATCTGCACTCGAATGTTTATAGCAGCACAATTCACAATTGCAAAGATGTGGAAACAACCTAAGTGCCCATCAATACATGAGTGGATTAATAAAATGTGGTATATGTATATCATAGAGTACTATTCAGCTATAAGAAACAATGGAGATATAGCTCCTCTTGCATTATCCTGGATAGAAGTGGATCCCATTCTACTAGTGAAGTATCCCTGGAATGGAAAAATAAGCACAACATGTACTCACCATCAAATTTGTTTTAACTGATCACCATCTAAGTGCACATATAGGAATAACATGCATTGGGTGTCGAGCAGATGGGAGGGGGAGGAAGGGATGAGTGAATACACACCTGATGAGTATGACGCACACCATCTGCGGGATGGTGATGCTTGAAACTCTGACCCAGGGCAGAGACAAGGACAATATATGTAACCTGAACATTTGCACCCTCATAATATGTTGAAATAAAAGAAATAAATTAAAAAAACGATAGGGACCCAGATGAAATTAAAATGATTCATGTACTTAATGGGTATGATGTACATTATTCAGGTTTGAATACAGTAAAAGCCCAGACTTCACCACTATGTAATAGAACCATGTTACAAAATTACACTGGACCCATTAAATTTATATAAGTAAAAATGTTAAAATAAAATATTTAAAAAAGTAATCTGTCCAGATTTTTCAACTAAATATGCTTTAGAGGTAGATTTGGGTGTATAACTCAATATAAAAGAAAATTTTATTTTTATTTCTAGTGGTCTAAGATTAAAAATGTACAAATCATTATTTCACTCCACAAAATACACTGTATTTACTTTGAAAATGATGTGAATTTTTTCTCTGATGCCATTATTCTGGTAAATTGTATTCTTTTATTTACACTATAGACTCACATTTGAAAAACTGAAAATTTCTATGAGATCATGTTCTTTAAAGAGTTTAGAGTTAATATGAATGCTTCATTTATGGATTTTCAATTGATGATAATAAGTTCTCATAATTCTTCTGATAATCCTGATGATCAATGAATACTAAAGAAGAATATTATCATCTATTGCTAAAATTCAAAAACCAATTATAAAAGAATAAGCAGGTGTGTATCGTAATGGTGGAGTTATCAGCCATGTAGAATACTTACTGTATTGAGAAGTGTTGACTTATTTCCAGGGGAAATTCTATTTAATATAAAATGTGAAAGATGGTGGGATAAAATTTGATGTAAGAAAGAGAATATCTGAAAAATGGCAATTGAAACATATATGGGTATATTTGTCAGACAACCTACAGTTTGATGGCTCAGTGATAGCTTTAGGAATCATTTAGGAAAATGGCAAGGTCTGGGAAGGTAAGAAAATTATTTTGATGGTTTAGATGAAGTGGCTCTAATGATGGTATAACTACCCTTTTGACTGTGATACAAAAGAAGTCAATATGAAGCACCAGAAATTAGCCATCAGGGGAAGCACATTCCCTTTTTACTTGAAAAATTGTCATGCAATTATTTAGGAGATAAGGAAATGTAGGTCAGACTGCTTTCATGTGCTATAGAAATGCAGGTACCCTCAAATATGTGGCTGGAGCAAAAAGAAAGCAAAACAAAAATATCCTGATGGATTTTTCACCCAAGTTTCCTGATTACCTTCTGGAGCCTTGAATTGCTGTGAATTTTGGAACTCCAGCTGGAGTTTAGCCAGAAAACACATTTGGGAAACGCAGTCCACAGGAATCAACTGCCCCTGACACAAAGCAGAACAGAGAACAGACCATGGGTCTGTGACCAAAGGGGATAAGAGGCCTCAGAGTCTCTCTGTCTCTACCTGTTCCATCATTAGCATAAGTCATCATTCTCAAATGATTTGCTCTATGACTGGTAAATACATTTGCACCTGTATGCCTCCTGTTCATGTTCCCAACAGGAAGAGGATTTGGAGTAAATGAGCAAAAAGATATATGCTCTCAATATTTTTATTTTTAACTGAGAAGGTACACCCTCCCAGAGACCTTCTACATTCT
>CAUYSK010027897.1:0-14248 GCA_963575035.1 Avahi laniger
CATGTTGCACATGTACAATAGTTCCATAAACATTAGTTTATAGTCTTGAGAATAAATTGTGATCATTTTAAAAGAAATTAAATTGATAGCCCTGCCAGAAAATCCTAAATCAAATTTGAGACTGAATTACATATTTTTATATCCACTGCTACATCTTCCTTGTATTCTGGGCCTTTACACATGTTCCAAGATTTTAGAATGCTTTTGGCAATATCAGTGAATCTTATATTTCTTTTCAACCATAACCTATACATCAGAAGATTATTTTGGAAATCTTTCTTGCAAAGCTTTTAATGAAAAAAATTCCATTCTTTCCATGGAATACCAGAATGTTAATGAATGTTGCATATAAAAAGGACCCCATAATCATGTAAGTTTGGGAAACATGAGCTAAATAAAAAAAAAAAATCGTCTCCTTTCTCCCCTCATTTGTCAGCTCATGGCAAATCATTGGTTGTCATCTTTTTTTTTTCTTTTAATAGTTGTTTTCTTGATTTATTCCCTTACTTATAGGCTTTTCTGTTTAGAAGGATCTTTGTGGTTTCTTTTTTCTCTTTTGATCTTGTGAATATAAACATCTTAGCACCATTGTCTTATAAAATAATCTGAAAACATTAAACTTTATAAGGAGGGACTAGGAACAGGTGGGGAGTTTCTGATAGGAAAATAGGTCTTGGTCCTTGTCTCACAACATATACTAGAAATCATGTGAAGTTGGATAAGACTAACTGAATGCATAATGTCAGGGTACAGATTTAGTATATTAATTAAGAACATATATAATATACTAATTAAGAATTAATTAATATATTAATTAGAACATACAGCACAAGCAATATTTTTTGAATACTAATTTACTAAAAAATAAGCTACTATTTATCTAGCACTTACTAAATGCCAGGCAATGGACTCAGTGCTTTAAAACATTATCTTATTTAATGTCCACATAGTCCCATGATATTTTTCCTATTGTATCACTGAGAAATTTGTGATTTGGAGAGAAGTAACATATTTCATGCAAGACAAATTATTTATTGCAATTTCAAACAAGAAAAGTTATTTATTGCAATTTCCTATTATTTGAAACATATAATAACTATTACAGAGGTTAAAGATAACATTTTCTTTTCATAAAAGGAAGCAAAGAAGGAAAGGCATGAGCTTAGTGTAAACAGAATTTTCACTAGGACTTTATTAAATCATATGAGAAAATAATTTTCAATCACCTGTGTTTATTTAATTGCTAGGATAACTTGAAAGTCATCTCTTTTAGTTTTACAATTAGCTCTGAAGATCTCTATTAAGCGACAGCTCAAATGAAATTTGTAAGATTAACTTAGGGTATTATATTATTTGGAAATAATAAAGTTGCATTTAAAAAATATTGTGTAATTCGTGTTGTTAACTTACTTCTTCTACAATTAATGTAATTAATTTCAATTGTTGAGGTTTTTCACTCTAGCAGTTACCTGATAAAACTCTTGCTCTTTTACACCAAACATACATATGAACACACAGACAAGCAAACACCTTAATCTTTCCATTTACAGATTCCTGGGTCAGTAACATTTTCTTAGCTTATGCGCTCCTTTTACTATGTTATAATGTTATCTCGTAGCAAGGGAGATGAGAAGAATGTCACATAGATCTTTTTTTTCTTGTTTGAGTCACATAAAACTAAACTTAACATCTTTCTTCTTTTATGTTCGTTGGATAATTAGAACGACATTGTATAATAGATTAAGAGCCATATGTGAGCCATGTCTCCTTAGGCATATGCTAGAGCAGAAATAAACTGCTAAATGTAACAAACTTCAAATTTATTTCTATTAATACAGTATGTTGAAATTAGTTTTTGTTTTTTTGTCTCAGGATTTATGGAAGAAACAAAAGTGAACCCAATTCTCCTGTCTGTGTTTCGTGAGGCTGAAACAATATGCACTATAGGACGTGGGATAATCACTATTTGGAGCTGATAGCCCCCACATTACTCAGCAACACAACTTTCTTATATTGCTTTAAAAATGTTCCAAAGAAATTTTCAGAGTACAGTTTTGACTCAACATAGTTAAAATGTACAGTCCAACCTGCTGTCAGCTCTGCCCTTCTTTCTTGGTTATATAACATCATTTCCACTTCCAAGACTTAATAAATGAGTCTTCCCTTGAGTGCAATGTAACAATCTAGAATAAATCTGGCCTAGAGTGAGGGGGGAAAAGTAATACATTTTCCCACTTTGTGTTATAATTTGTGTTGGATGCCCTCCAACTAGTCTATGGCTTTGTACATTTTCCACATTACAAGAGAATTGGGCTAGCTAAACCTTTCCATAGAGTCAGTGAAAAAATAACTACTCCTGGGGAAAACTTAGACTTGTCTTTCAATGTATACGAATGCTTCATTATCCATTTAATGCAGACCGCAACATGTGAGAAACTCACAATCAACCGTCAGTGACATTCCCTGATGTCTACTTAATTCTCTGAAACATTTTTTCACCTTTTCCCTTTTATTGAACTCTGAACACTCAGCTACCCCTAAAGCACTCTCCAGCCCTTTGCCAGACTCTCTATTCCTGAGCCTGGCAGTGTGAATTCTGTCTCCCTTGCTCCTAAGTGCAGTTTTCAGGGTGTTATTTATTTCTCCTCTCTACCTATAACTCATCTTCCCTCTCAGCTGCTGACCATGCTTTCCATTTCACGGAGAAAATGGAAGCAATTGCAGGACAGCTTCCATGTGCTCACGCTGCCTTCTCTAAACCGCCAGCAGCATTTTCACCACATAGTTTGTCATTTCGCCTGTTCCCATGGAGGAAATCTCTGTGTTCTCATTTAAAACCAGTCTTTCACAGATCATTCCAGTCAGCCACACTGCACAGTGTTATTTCTTCCATTTTAAGCATCAACAAAAACAAACATGCCTGATGCTGTATGTTCCTCTAGGTATACTCCATTTCTTTTCTCTTTATAGCAAAACTCCTCGGATTTCTCCAGTTTCATGGGCTTAAAGACTTCCTGCATATTGATGATTCCCAAAATGATATAATCAGTTCAGACCTCTCCCCTGAACTTCACATACCAACTGCATGCTCTACACTTACACTTGGTTTTCTAACAAACGTTTCAAACTTACATGTCCAAAATCAAACTCCTGATCTGTTTCCTCTACCAGTGTTTCCTATCTTAGGAAACATATTTCCTTCCAGTTGTTCAAGCCAAAAGCCTTGGAGTCATCCATTACTCCTCTCTGTTAGCAAACGTCAATATTAATCTTATTTTATTCTACCTGGTCTCTTTATTTATTTCCTTAAAATAAAAAGTAAATACTTCACACAGCAGGCAAAATTGTTCTTTTAAGACATAAATCATACTATGTCACATCTGTGCTCAAAACCTAGTAGTATCTTCCCATGTCATTCAGAATCCTTAAAACCACCACCTACAGGGATTCACGTGACCTGGCCTCCTGCGAAATCAGTGATCTCATTTCCTGCCAATCTTTTCCTTGCCCATCCAGTGGAAGTTCACTGGCCTCCTTTTCTTTTCTCAAACATGCCATATATGCCCTTGTTTGAATTTATCCTTAAAGTTCTCTGCACTTAGAACTTTCTTCTCCCGAATACATACGTAACACTCCCTCGTCTTGTTCATGTCTTTGCTCAAGTATCACCCCTACCACGAGTCCTATTCTGACCCTTGTCCCTGCCTACCCCATGGCACTCTCTCACATTCGCTGCTTTGTTTTCCTTCCATATGATGTGTTCTTATCTTATGTATATATTGCTTGTTTGTTTATTATTTGTTTTCAACTGGTCTGTGAGCCTTATAGGGGCAGACATTTATACCTTATTTATCACTTACTTTATCCTTAGACAGTGCCAGGTATATGGCAATACATTAAAAAAATTTTACTATAAATCCCTGGTAACACAATTCTCATGCAATTGGTGATTGGCTCCAAACTTCTATAGCAGGCTTACCCTAGTTGTTTTGCTATTTTTTCTGTAATATCAATCCATTTTACATGGTTTGAGTTTTTTAGCCTCATTTTTAACATTATCATGGAATTTTATTGTGTATTTGAATGAATAGAAGAAAGAAAGAAAGATAGAAAGAAAGAAAGAAAGAAAGAAAGAAAGAAAGAAAGAAAGAAAGAAAGAATGGAAGGAAGGAAGGAAGGAAGGAAGGAAGGAAGGAAGGAAGGAAGGAAGGAAGGAAAGAAGAAAAGGCAATAAGAAAGATAAAATAAAGCAATTCCCTTTAGCCCAAGACAAATAAACTTGAATCATAAGAAAACGGTGGTTAAAAGAATCTGAAATCATGCAAGTGACTAAAAGTTTTAGGCAATATGAAATTGAAAACCAATGTAATCAAGGCAGAATTATCTTGTAACTAGATGAAGATGTAGTAGAATATTCCTTATTTGTGGGAAATAACCCCTACAACGACTTGTTATAGAAGGGTTTATAGTAACTTTAATAATCGAGCAAGACAGTAACTTTTATGTATGGTAGTGGTGATGAAATCCAAAATGCAAAGAACCTTCATAAGATTACCCTGGGGCCCAATGAGCCCCGTGAACAAGACAGAGACAAACAATCATAATGAAATCATAGAGATCTTAAGGTAAGATATGTGTTGAGAGTCTTCTCAATAATTTTTGTTTTGATGATTAAAATAAATAGATGATCACAAAGCTAACTAGATAGGTAGATACGGATAGCTGAGAGATAGATAAAGATTGATAATATAGAGACACTTAGATATATAGCTATTAGATAAATTACTACTACTGTGGTAGTTAATTTTATGTGTCCACTTTAGAGGATCATAGAGTTACCAGATATTTCAACAAACAATACCCTGGATGTCTGTGAGGGTATTTGTGGATCAGATTAAAATTTTAATCAGTAGATGAAGTAAAGCAGATTGACCTCCCTAATGTGAGTGGTCCTCATTCAATCTGGTGAAGACCTGAATAGAACAAAAAGGCTAAGAAAGAATTGCTCCTTTCTGACTGCTTTTTAGGCTATCAGTTTTTTCCTGCATTCATACTTGAACTGAAACATTGGTTCTTCCTGGGTCTTAATCCTGTAGAGTTTTGGACTAGACTAGTGAACACACATACACACACACACATACAATTTATATATTGGGTTTGTTTCTATGGAGAAACCTGAATAGTACAACTAAATTATGTTTTGTTTATTTGATTTATCCTTTTGTTGTTTGGTGTTAAGATAACTAAATTCCAGAAATATTTTTAATATGGTATAGGTCAAGTCTTGGACCCTTTGGGTAATAATTTTTCTACCATTTTAATGCCACCAATTGCTCTCTCTCTCTTTTTTTTTTTCATCTACATCAGCTTCTCCTGCTTCTCATATAATTAGAAATAAAAGAACTCGAGTCACATAAAAAAATCTCTGCAGTGCTCTGTATGCTATTTTACATCTCTGTAACTTCATACATACTGTTGCCATTTAATAGAGTATTTTTTTCTTCCTTTCATTGTATAGCTAATCTTTCTTTAAGCATCTCTATCTTGGGAAATTTTCCTATGCTCCATTCTGCTGTAGATGGCAACCCCCTGTCCTCTACTTGTGTTCTATAAAAATCTCTGCTGTAGGATAAATCATGCAGTACTACAATGATTAATAAATCTCTATGTTTCCTTCAGTAGAAAATATTAAGGACTGTTTAAACACAGAGACTGTACCTTTTAAAAAATATTTTATGTCTAACTTCTAGAATAATGCCAGTCATGAGTATTTGTTGAAAAAAGTGGCTATAATATGAATACCAATGGTCTACTCTATCCCATGTGATGATTAAGATTATTGAGAATCTTTCACTTCTGGACAAATTATTTTCTTCACTTTGTAAATTTTCTTAAAGCTAAATGTAAATCTCAATTATTTAAAATTAAATAAGCAAACTCAACAACATAAAATTTTTTCTTAACTGAACTTAAAAGAAGAAATTCTGTTTATATTTTATGGAATATCACTAAGCAATCATCATATTCTTAATTTTGTAATATGCATTGGTTTCCTAAACAAAATGCTTTCATCTGAAGACATGACAATACCTCTGATAGATCAAATTTTTGACTGATGAAAATGAAGGAGGAGAAGAAAAGGTCAAAGTCATCATTGTACTGAATCAGAGGTAGACTATTTATTTGTATTTTCACTGCCAAAGAAGGTAGATTACAAAACCAATAAAAAGAATTTGTCATCCAGTGCTTTTAAAAGTCTTATGATGACAAAGAAGTAAATCAAACAAGAGTCATTTTATTCACTGTCTGTGTGTAGGATTCAACCTATAAAGAGTAGAGCATATCTGTATCCCTATATAAATAATAAGTATAATAAAAAGTCTTCAGTGATTCTTGAGCCAAATAATATTTCAATTTGTTTTGTACTACAATGATATGTACTAAGATATATTCATTATGCCACAAAACATATGTAGGTGTAAAAATATTCATGTATGTACTAATTCCAGATAAACAATTCCCTATGGAGTCACAGACATAGATCATTCCCAGAAGTGACGGTATCTTTGTAAACTAATATTTCACCAGTGACATTTGGTGCCAGTGAATCAACATTTCCAATACTGATTCTCTGTTTGAAGAAATCCTGCCATCTGGAATTGGTCCCTCTAGTAATGCTATTTAAATCATCATGGGATAATGCTTCTTAATCACCTTCAACTTAGTTGGAAAAATTAAAAGGATTGTCTATTCAATTTATGCTCTCCCTTTGGGGTTATCTAGATAGCTGTTTATTTGTGTTGTTTAACAATTTTATTACTGACTTTTTCCAGAGCATTTTAACCTAAAAAGTTAATTATGAAAATATTTAATTTCCAATAATATCTAGATGTTACAATTCAGATAAATCTAACTCCATTATACCTATATTTTCTTTTAATCATTAAAAATTTTCTGTATGGTGGTGCTGTGTTCATATAGTAATGCAGTAGAAATATGGAGGCAATATGGCTTTTCTTTATATGATATGGTACCATTATAAGAGTATATAATTAAGAGAATAATTTCAATAGAATATTTCAGATCCTTAAAAAATAGTACAGTCCTTAGAAAGAGATGGAGAAATATAGGTAATATACTAATTTATCAAATAAAGCTAAGACATTGTGAAAATAATCAAAATAATATGCACATGAATACAATGTCTAGACTTATAAGCCCATGCAAATGAAATGGCCACTTTGGGATAAGAGGATATACTAACTTTGCCACCAAGCGTCATGAAACATAGCAAGTAATTCACAGAATTATTAAGGTTGTAGCATCCCAGAGAGTTGCCACAAGTCAATAATAGTACTAAAGATAGTGGTGTAGCACAGAGAATTACTAAGAAATTTAAAGAAACATAATTTTTTAGCATTAGTGAAGATAAATAACCTAATATAAGAGTTCTCAGCCCTTGAAGGTTTTTAAAATCATTCTTACTTTCCTGCCCTTAATATCTTATCTAAGGGAAGAATGGAACAAAAACACAGACTATATTCATGCATCATTTTAGCCAATGATTTAAAGTTTATTAGGTGTTCCTTGACTTATTTATTCGTCATATACTCACTTCTTAATTAAAAAAATACATATACATCTGACAAAGGACTAATATCTAGATTCTACAAGGAACTCAAACCAATCTGCAAAAAATCCAACAAATAACCCCATTAAAAAGTGGACAAAGGGCAGGGCATGGTGGCTAGCACTCTGGGAGGCCAAGATGGAAGGATCATTTGAGCTCAGGAGTTCAAGACCAGCCTGAGCAAGAGCAAGACTCCATCTCTACTAGAAAAAATAGAAAGAAATTAGCTGCACAACTAAAAATCATATAGAAAAAATTAGCTGAGCATGGTGGCTCATGTCTGTAGTCCCAGCTACTCGGGAGGCTGAGGCAGGATTGCTTGAGCCCAGGAGTTTGAGGTTGCTGTGAGCTAGGCTGATGCCATAGCACTCTAGCCCGGGCAACAGAGTGAGACTGTGTCTCAAAAAAAAAAAAAATAGTGGGAAAAAATATGAACAGATTTTTTTTTTCAAAAGAAGATATACAGATGGGCAAGAAACATGAGAAAATGCTCAATATCACTAATGATCAAGGAAATGAAAATTAAAACCACAATGAGATATTACCTTACCCTTATCAAGAATGGCCATTATTACAAAGTAACAACAGATGTTGGCATGGGTGTGGTGAAAAGGGTACGCTTATACACTGCTGATGAAAATGTAAATTAGTACATCCTCTATGTAAAATAATATGGTGATTCCTCAAGGAACTAAAAGTAGACCATCATTCAATTCAGCAACCCCACTACTAGGTATCTACCCAGAGGAAAAGAAGTAATTATCTCAAAAAGATACCAACATTTTTATGTTTATTGCAGCACAATTCTCTATACACACACACACACACACACACACACACACACACACACACCATGGAATACTACTCAGTCATAAAAAAGAATAAAATAATGTCTTTTGCAGTAACTTAGATGGAATCAGAGGCCATTATCCTAAGTGAAGTATTTCAGTAATGGAAAAACAAATACCACATGTTCTCACTTGTAAGTGAGAGCTAAACAATGGGTATACATGGTCATACAAAGTGGTACGATGGACACTGGAGAATCAGAAGGGGAAAAGGTGTGCGTGCAGGGTGAGGGATCAAAAATTACCTATTTGGTACAACATACACCATTTGGGGAATTGATACTCTACAAGCCCCGTTTTCGCCACTATACAATTCATATATGTAACAAAATCACTTGCACCCCTAAATCTATTGAAATAAAAAAGTATCAAACTTCGTTCTCTTAAAAAAAAGAAAAGTAAAAACAAAACCACCAAAATACTTATTAAATATTTTATCTGAATAAGGCACTGTACTAGTTGCTAGATAAGAAAGAATATGATAATGACCAAAAACAAAGAATGCACGCTTACAATTATTAGAAGAGATGAACTACAACAAATGCCTTTCAATTTAGTAAGGGAGATACAATAAAATAAATACCAATAAAAAAGAAAGTATAATAGTACTGAGAAAAGTGAGCAATAAAAACCAATTTAAAAAAAGAGTGGTTAGAAATTACTTGTTTTGCAAACAGGGGAAGAAAGAAGTCCAATTTAACCTCTGTGCATGAACGACTATTATGTGTCAGATACAGTACCTTTACCTTAAGATGCAGAGATAAATAAACATGATTCTTTTCTTCTACGAGTTTTTAGTTTTTCAGGATTGTCTCCTCTTGGAGTGTGAGGAATGCCAGGGAAGACTTTATGGAAGAAGTGATACTTGAGTTCCCTCTTGAAATACAGGTAAAATTTTGACATGTGGATAAAAGAAAGGGAGCTTTCCAGGGACAGACAAAACCATGAATACGACAGCATCTACAATCTTCTCTCTGAACTTATTTATATTTTTCCGAAGGTTTGGTATGAGAATGACAGAAGGCATAGCTCTGTGATACATGTTTTACAGTACCCTGTTTTTAAAGCAAAAAAAAAAAAAAATCAATATTCTTAGAAAATTCTATTTTTTATTATTTCAACAACATTTTTGAATATTTGTTTTAGTGCCATTCAGATTACTTGGCACTGTAGATAGAAATGGTGTTATGCTATTCCTGCATCTTGTGTTCCCCCTAAGAATCTGCAACCTCATGCAGTAGGTAACAGAGATAAGCTAAATCTCATTATGGTATAGTGTGCAAGTATTTTAGAACTAGCATGTTTTTAAAGTATTAGTCGTTCATGAGTAGGATCTATTCTAGACATTACACATTTGCTTTCATATGTGTTTTTACCCTTCACATTATCTGCATGTGTTGAATTGAGAAAAGAGTCAACTCATGAGTTACTCAGGTAGATTTCCTACCGGATGAGCAACATCAGCAGGAAGATTACAGTGGTTAATCAAGGGTCAGAGTCTTTTCAAGGACTTTGTATAAGTTTCTACTGAGAACAGCAGGAAAACCAGTATAAGCAGAGGGGCTGAAAGAGCAATCCAAGAGAAAAGAACGGAAAAATTATGTCCCTAAATGTGGTCCTTTTTCCATGACCCTCTGCCCTGAACATTTTTAGGTTGAGTACCTTGAGAAAATGCTTTTCCTTACCTTCTTTCTTTAATATTGTTTCTGAATCTTTGAGAGAATTTAAACTAATTTCTCATTAGCATGTTTTGCAAAGACACAAGAAGCCCATACTTTGCATACTGGGGAAAAAAGCAGTTTTATCTGTTGGTAGACTCTTTGTTTAAATATATCCATCCCTTCTGATATCTTTTCCATGATTAGTTTAAAAGCTCTTTTGTTGATGTGTTTTGGCTTTGAAATTATAGAACCAATCTTTGTGTCTTACATTTTTTCCTAAGAAACTTATAAGAAGTGCCTTTTTAAATGTAAGTATGATGTAAATTCGTAAGGTGACAAATTGGAGCTTTGACCAAAATTATAGGCCGTTTCTCAGGAGCTATGCTGATAACCTTATCACAGCATTCAGCAAGAGTAAAGAAACATGAAAGGCCCTTTTTGTTATTATGAATCTTTAACATATGGTCCACAATAGATTTTAGATTTAGTTATAGGTTGATTGATATAAATGGAATATTTGCATAGAATTCTATGGTTTAAAATAAAATTTTACATATATTAATATCATCGATAATTGTGTGAGTTTCATTGATATCATATTATTCAACAGTTATGAAAACAGAGCTTCAGAAATTAACTGACTATTGAAAAGTTGTACTGTTAGGACTTAAAGCCAGTTCTTACGATTTCATGTCCAACCTCTGCTTTTACACTGATTAGGAAGTATAATTTTATTTTCTTTTTATTTATTTTTATTTATTTTGACACAGAGTCTCACTCTGTTGCCCAGGCTAGAGTGCTGTGGCATCAGCCTAACTCACAGCAACCTCAAACTCCTGGGCTCAGGCAATCCTCCTGCCTCAGCCTCCCAAGTAGCTTGGACTACAGGCATGTGCCATCATGCACGGCTAATTTTTTCTATATATTTTAAGTTGTCCAGCTAATTTCTTTCTTTATTTTTATTTTTATTTTTATTTTTTTAGTAGAGACAGGGTCTTGCTCTTACTCAGGCTGGTCTCGAACTCTTGAGCTCAAACTATCCGCGTGCCTTGGCCTCCCAGAGTGCTAGGATTATAGGGGTGAGCCACCGTGCCCGGCCAGGAAGTATAATTTTAAAAATTGTATTTAAAATATTGTCATGATAGTATTAGCTTTATAAAAAATTCAAGATAAGTGACATAGATTTAGTAGATTGATGACCAGTATTAGGTGTAGTGAATTGTTCAAGGATCACCATCTCAACATGTTTTAGATTTAAACCAGAGTAATGAATGTTTAAATAGCTCTGATATTACCCTAATACTTTAATGACACCAGGAAATAATTGCATTTACATATATGCAAATACACAGATAATCCCAATAACCCACTGCAATCTTACCTAACCCACCAAGACAGCAGCCGGCTTTGTGTCTCCTTCCTTACTTTCACCGCTGCCAATTAAATTTTGTTTTATTTTTAAGTAAAATGATGGCTAATTGATGCTTAAGTAAATCAGATGTCAAGTATTATTTTCTAAACCGTGTCTTTATCTAGTCATCCTTTTTCTTTATACATTTTCTTAATATGAAAACTGAAGTTTTAAAAATAGTTGCCAGTCCAAAATTTTTAAGGATGTGCCTGCTTAGAAGAGTCAGCAACAGAGTATGCGCTGCCTTTTCTAGGCGGCCCGCCCAAATACCTCTCACGTTCTTCAGTGCGCCCAGCAAGTCCTTTTATATGGGAAATAAGCTTTCACTTTACTTTTCACTAGAGAACTTTTCATTAAATAAAATATCTATGGTTGAAGTAGGAAACACGTTGGCTTTCAGTCCCACCAGATCGATAAATGATCTTTTCAGAGGAGCGAACTGTGATAGGAGAACGGAGAGGTGCCTGAGCACGTGGAACGTGTATCTGGGTATGAGAGGGAAGAAGAGCGGTTAGCAGAAAGCAGGAAGTTGAAGGCTCTGAACACCAAACCCAGAAGACGGAAACTTCGCTGTGTTATCTAGGGAGGCTCATTCTCAGACCTCCCAAAGTTTATGATCTTACTAACTAGGCCCTACAAAAGAATTGGTTATTTTTGATGTATGATCAAATATTATTAAAAAGAGTCATTCTAGAGTTTAACAAAGAAGTTTTAACAATATATAGGCTCTTCATTTTTACAGGTATTGGCATTGAAATCACAGCTTCTCCAAAGTCATAGATAGAGTAGAAAGTTGATAGATAGATAGACAGATTATCATCAGTAGCAAAGTAGGGACTAGAATCGAGGGACCCCGAATTCTGTCCCCTGTGTTTCTCACTCTGTGCTGCTTTTCCTCCCAACAGAGCATTGATTATCACCGTAGTCGCTTTTTAAAGAGAATAGCTGCAGAGTTATAAGGAATAAGAATTTGAAAAGAAAAAATGAAGAAAGGCAGTACCATTTTAACCTTTTCAAGTTGCCAGGGGAAAGAGTGGGAAAGAATATTTGCTTTTTCCAAAATATAATAAAAGTTTAATTAAGTTAAGGAGGATCAGAAAAGATGAGAGCAGGAAGCTATTTGCTCTTTCAAAATATAGATGGGCTGCCTTGAACTCTTTAGTTTTTACCATATCAGGGTTTACTAGTGCATAATTACAGGTTCTTGCCAAATGTCATTGATCCATACTTTTTTTTTTATTTCAGCATATTATAGGGGTACAGATGTTTAGGTTACATATGTTGCCCTTGCTCCCTCTCCCCCGCTAAGTCCGAGATTCAAATACGTCCATCCTTCGGGTGGTGCGTATTGCACTCTTTGTGTACGCATATACCCCTCCTCCCTCCTCCCCCTCCCTCCTCTCCCCTCCCCCATGCCCAACATCCAATAGATGTTATTCTTATATGTGGACTTATGTGTTGATCAGTTAATACCAGTTTGATGGTGAGCACATGTGGCGCTTGTCTTTCCATTCTTGGGATACCTCATTTAGTAGAATGAGTTCCAGCTCTATCCAGGAGTATACAAGAGGTGCTATATCACCATTGTTTCTTAAAGCTGAATAGTACTCCATGGTATACATATACCATATTTTATTAATCCACTCATGCATTGATGGACACTTGGGTTGTTTCCACATCTTTGCAATTGTGAATTGTGCTGCTATAAACATTCGGGTGCAGATGTCTTTCTTATACAATATCCTTTGTTCTTTTGGGTGGATGCACAGTAATGGGATTGCTGGATCGAATGGTACTTCTAATTGTATCTCTTTAAGGTATCTCCATATTGCGTTCCACAGAGGTTGCACTAGTTTGCAGTCCCACCAACAGTGTATGAGTGTTTCTATCTGATCCATACTTTTTGTTCTAATCTGAGTTGATCTTATAGTGTAGAGGATGTCTCTAGCACACAGGAGAAACAGGAGAAGACAGATTTTTAAGGTGGGTTTTAACTCAAATTGATAGTAAACTCAGTTTATTTTGTTTACTGTTTTTGCTTTTATCTCAATTTTGTTTATAATAATAAGAACAAGAACATCATAAGATTTATGTACAACTGCTACTTTTAGGCAATTTAGGTCTCTGATTATTTTCTTTAGCAATGCCAAGACATGAAAGCATGGTATATAACACTAGAAGCATTCAGTAATATAATTATTGAAATATTCCTGGTTTCCATTAGATTTCATGGCTTTAAAGCATTTGTCTTGTTTAGAACAAGAATTATAAATGATTGGGTTGTTTTGGACAGAAAGAACAGTTTGGTTTTGGAGATTATTGCTTAATCATTGTTATATTTGATGTTTGTAGTGTGAGCAAGTATCATCGTGACAAGTTTAATATATTTCTAGGTAAGAAGATACCGAATGCTTCCTTAATCTAAGCATGAATCTCCTGCTAGGACATTTTTTGATATATTGATCATACAAATATGACTCTTTTAAAGTTGCATAGTCAGTGGGACATGTGGATACGGTCATGTTGCCTCTTTTTACTGTTCCCCAAGTGTCTGGCTACTGTGTAAACATGCTGTTTGAAACCTGCACAGCCATATTTATATTTTCCTATCTTTAGGGTTCAGCATTGCAAAGCAGAGAAATTCATGGTTCTGATTCACAGGGTTTACTGTTTTGTTATAATGTTCAAATAAAGATCT
>CAUYSK010027902.1:0-17366 GCA_963575035.1 Avahi laniger
TTGCGATTGTCAAAGAGAATCCATTTTTCATCACATGTAACAATACGATGTACAAATGGTTCAACTTTATGTTGTGTAGCAAAGAAGGCAAGCTTTGAGACCATTTCTTTTCTGGTGCTCATTTAATTCATGCAGTACTCACCTATCCAGCTTCTTTACCTTGCCGATTTGTTTCAAATGGTCCAATATTGTTAGAATAGTAATGTCAAACCTTACTGTAATTCACACATAGGTTGAGATGGATTCACTTCCATTACAGCTTTCAGCTCATCATTATCCACCTTGGTCTCAAGTCATCCACATGGCTCATTTTCAAGATTAAAATCACCAGAATGGAACTTCTCAAACCATCAACATACTGTGCATTCATTAGTCACATCCTTCCCAAACACTTCATTGATATTTTGAGCTGTCTGTGCTGCATCAGTTCCACGATGGAACTCATATTTGAAATTAATATGAATTTTTGACTTATCTATGATTTCACAAAAATTGCTCTAAAAAAAATTTGAGAGATAATCACAAGCCAAACTGTGTGTTTGAAATAATGAGGATATACCTTCACAATAAAAATAAAACAAGAAGTGTCAAAGTGAAATGTCAGAGATATCAACTGTCAAGCTTAGTACATAAGGAAATCAGACATTTCATCTTAATAACCTATAACTGCCAACAGCAGCCTTCCTTGCCACGTGTGACAAGCAAAATTGTCTTCAGATATTGCCAGATGTCTTCTGAGGGGTACCAGATCACCTCTAGTGAGAACCACTTATCTACAGAGTAGGACATTAACATCAGTGGCTTGTACATTTAGCATAGGCAGTAGAATTAGCCTTCAGAGCTGCAATCACTACATGCAGGAACTTGGTGGCAGATTGAAAACCCACGGACTCTGCAGTGTATCAATGGATTACTGGCAGGGAATGTCATCTCCTCCAGAAGATATGTAACAATGTAAATAAAACACATGCTTACCCAGAAAAAGATCCTAATCGAGAAAAAACAAACAAATGAATGGAAAAAAAAAAACAAGTAAGATGCCATGCTTTTCAAGGCATGTACTCAATTTCTTCCAATATGTGCTTAGAAGATGGCCTTAAAAAGGTTATTTTCATCATTATTGATATCATTACTGGATTTTCCATAGTATAGGCTTACCCTACCAAAAGTTGGACTGAATCTTTGTGTCACTCCAAAATTCCTGTGTTGAAGCCTAATTCCCAATGTAACTGTATTTGGAGGTGGGGTCTTTGGGAGGTAATTAGGCCATGAAGGTGCATCCTCATGAATGGAATTAGTTTATAAGAAAAGACACGAGAGAGCTTGCTTCCTCTTTTTCTGCTATCAGCCAGGAGAGAATACAGGAAGATGGCCATCTGCAAACCAGGAAAGAAGACCTCACCAGATACCAGCTCTTGGGCTCCTCAGCCTCCAGAACCGTGAGAAATAAATGTTT
The DNA here is from genome assembly GCA_963575035.1 of Avahi laniger. Lineage (NCBI taxonomy): Eukaryota > Metazoa > Chordata > Mammalia > Primates > Indriidae > Avahi > Avahi laniger. Next base: position 1,457 of record CAUYSK010027902.1, read on the forward strand.
GTTGTGTAAGTCACCCAATCTATGGTATATTTGTTATAGCGTCCTGAATTGATGAAGACAGATGGTATTAGAAAGTTCCCTCCTTATGATGATCCATACTCAGAAGCATAAAAAGCGGAAAGTAATGGTTTTTTGTTTTTAATAAACATTTTATGGTGGAAACCACTGCTTTGTGCATTTGAACCCAAACCAGGTTGAAAGTGTTGGTTGTTACATGAAACACCATGGCAAAAATTGACCTCCATTTATTACACATGGATTGGGAGGAGTATTTGAGAAAACCATCCCTAGACTAAAGACAAATTCTAGAACCGGCATGGAAGCTCTGAAGTCAAAATGGTTCAAATTTAAATGGTGGCTTCATGACCTACTCAATTTGGGAAAACTATTTAACTTCTCTGTGCCTCAGTTTCCATCACTAAAAAAATGGGAATAAGCTTAGTACCAACTTTATACAGCTGTTTGAGGATGCGTGCAAAGATCAGATACCATTCCTGGTATCTGGTGCATATTTGATAAGTGTTGTCTTGAAAGGCAGCAATATAAGGGATGCTGCTAATTTTTCCCTCTTCTTTTTTTAGTGTCACATTTTTATGACTGCTTGACAGGTTTAACCCCAACCCTCTATAAGTCAGTGTATTAGTCAAGGTTCTCCAGAGAAAGAAAACCAATGTATATAATCTACAAAATATATAGATATATGTACGTGTGTGTGTATAAATACTGCAAGCCAAACATGTAAGCCAATTCCTTATAATAAATTTATTATAAGTGTATGGGTAAATAAATTGATTATAGGGAATTGGTTTATTTGATTGTGGAGGCTGACAAGTCCCAAGATCTGCACTTGGCAAGTTGGATACCCAGGAGAGCTGATGGTGTAAGTTCCAGTCCAGAGGCTCATAGGCTAGAGACCTAGAAAGAGCTGATGTTTCAGTTTGACTTCAAAGGCAGGAATGAAAACGGATGTCCCAGTTCAGGGTAGCCAGGCAGGGGAGTCAGTCTTTTAATTCTAGTAGGGCCTTCAACTGATATATGAGGCCCACCAACATGAGGGAGGGAAGTCTGTTTTACTCAGTCTGTCGATTCAAATGTTTAATCTCATCCAGAAACACCCACACAGACACACCCAGAATAATGTTTGACTATCTGGGCACATAAAATTGACACATAAAGTTGACACATAAAATTAACCATCACAGTTGGACTTCCACTATGATTGATGATCGATGGTCGGAGGTTGATGATCTTCCACCCTCATGACTTCCAACCCCCTCCCTCTGTAGTCAGAACCTGAAGTCACTCCCCCTGCAGAATTGATCTATTGGAGTGGAAAAGGGAGTATCACTTATGGATCCGATGAAATCTATCAGCCGTCTCTCAGCCCCCGATAGGCTCACATTCTCCAAGTGAGCTGATTTTGGTTCTTACCAAAGGGGTCACAATATAAATTATGGCATCATATTATAGATTTTGCAATTAATCTCGAAATCGTTATTTCAGAAATCACAGGAATTATGATTCCATAATTGGCGAGGTGCTAGTGTCAACTCATTTCCTCCCAAATTCTGTCCCATGAAAGGGATAAAAGTCTTAAACTCAGGAGAATATATGGGTATGGGTATTTTTTTGTGAGCATGATTAAGCTTTCAACTAGCATTTTGGTTTCAGAGCATAAACTGGCCTAAGCTAATCTAAAATCTGAAAGGATTAGGATAAGGGGAAGGTACCTATGTATATGTGAAATGAATTCACTAAGTGACAATGGTCTGGAGACTGCCCCTTGAACTATCCAAGTCCACACATGCAACTGGAATGCAAATAAACTACAAAACTAAACTATTATTCAAGTAAAGATAGAAAATTTTATGAAGAATCACTAGAGAACTGCAACTTTAGAAGGCCTTTAACAAAGAGAATATTTAAAGTTTTCCTTTTAATTTCACAATTACAAAAGAGAACAGGATAGTAGCTCCAACAGAAAATCATCTGGATATCAAAGGATTAAGAGAGACCTTTGGGAGAACTGACACCCCCAAGTATTTTTGCAAAAATGACCCTCTTAATAATCATGCTGAGAAAGCAGCAGGTAACTAAAAGAGCTATATGGAAAAATTATAGCTCTGCCTCAAAAAAAAGTCACAATTGATCCTTTGTTTCAAAAATTAGTAATTGCAGAATTATAAGACAAATTTTGATAAATACAATAAATTTACTTTTCATTATGTTGAGTTTTACTTTCAAGACAGGGTTGTGATCGAACCTTTAAACTTTGGTTCCCATCTTAGGTGGATCCTATTTAACTGGCATTTCTTTTCCCTCACCATATAATCCTTGAATAACAAAATTCTTTCTATCAGCTGTGCCAAAATGGATTCTACATTTGAATGTGTTTTACTATGTTACAGTGACTATAGGGGTAAGTTACTAGAAGTTAAGTGTTTGCTCACATCAGGCCTAAGAAATAGTGGTGTCTCTTTTCTCTATATCCTCTAGGGTCATATTTCCTCTTGGTTTATCTTAGATATCATCTGATTCATTGTAGATTTTCCTCAAGAGCTTGTATTCCTTGGTTGTCCACTCCTACTGAAGAATAAGGCAAAAAGAAGGCTAACAAGAGCTCTGTGTGCAGGGTGAATGACCACGTTAGAACAAGATAGTTAGGAGAAGGTCTTTGTGCTGCAAGACTCTTTCTTCTGGTCTGGAGCCTTGTGGGGCACCACCCTTGGCTTTAAATCCATCTAAGAGTACATGTCCTAGTTGTAATTCTTCTACTCTGAGAAAGCAAGCCTGAATCTGAAGTAAAAATGCTGTGTGGTTTTATTTCTGTCTTCTAATCTTGCTTTCTCAGGCTATCTTTGTCCTTCTGAATTCCATTGCATTTAAGCAATGAAAGAGCTGACATGTAAGAGTTCTGGTCCAGGCTCTGCCTCTAATTGGCTTTGTGGTCCCAGACAGATATATTAACCTGTGTGGACTTCAGTTTCCTTCTCTGTAAAGTGTATGGCCTGGCCACGATTTCTAACTCTCCTTTCAGCTCTAAAAGTCTATGATTCTAAATGAAATCAGTAAGAGATTCTCCATCACAAGTCCCCTCTGCAGACACTCCAGAATAGCAATCACTGTGTGGCCGTCCCTAACCTTCTTCTCCAACCCTGCTCTTGAGCTTCATGTAAACCTGGAAGTTCCTTTTCCCTCCATGACATTGTCCTCCTCTTCCTACTTTTCTATTTACTGCTCTCCCCTAGCCCACTCCTGCATCTGGAAAATGATTCTGTCTTGCCAAACAAACTTCAAGAATAAGTCCTCTTGAAGTTTTCTCAAAGTTTCTTACCAAGGAAAGAATTTTATCTGCTTGGAATTTCCATAGAATTTTGCTCATAAACTTTCATTCTATTGAATATACTCTACATTGCATGTGTGGTCCTTGCTAGCAAAACTCATATTTACTTCTAAATTCTAATATCTAAGAAGACAAAGATTGCCAATTCACTTTGGTATACCTTCCTTTTCCCCAGTCCCTAGCATGGTGTTTTGTATACAGTGGTGTTTGGAGTTTACCAACAGATCATTGAAAGAATGAATGAATAAATGAATGTGCAAACCAATGAAGGAAAAAAAATGAACAAATTTCTTTGAACTTCATATATAAGAATTTGGTAGAAGAAAAATTACATACAAAGAAAAATCAGGGAGCAGCAATGATTACAACCAGGCAGGAAAGAATACATTGGGATTCTCAGAGGTTCTCTCCTTCTCCTTTTCAGAGTTACAGAAAGGAAAGATTGAGACCCACGTTTGTGGCCCAATTGAGGCCAGGGCAGCTTGCAGTGGATTAAAGTGACATTCAGTTTTGTCGGGAAGTCCGCAAAACTGTGGAGCAGGTCAAGCTGAACTCTTGCAAAGTCATTAATTCCATATTTGCTCTCTCCTTTTCATTTCATGGGTTTAATCATAAATCATTCCTCATTCCTCTGGTCTCTGTTTTCTTTTCTCAACCTTGTTCCAGTGATGTAGAGTCCCAAACAAAAAGTACAAATGCTAAATTTCCCCCATGAAGTTAAAAAAAAAAAGGCCAAGATATCACATTCAAAATAAACCAGCACCCCTAAAAGCCACCTGGTTATTGCTGTGGTTACTGCTGGTGGGCATTGTGAAAATCATCTCTTTAGGTATGCAGTGTTATAGGTTAAAAATGTCAATAAATTAACTTCCAAGGTTTTTAATTAAAAAGAAAACAATAAAGAGTCAGATAACACTTGGATCATTTGTATTGTCTGGTGACTCAATATAGACATGACTTCTCTCTGGGGCAGTTTGATTTCCCTTGGAAGTTTTGGAGCATGCCATTGGGGGCAGGGCAACCTGAGGCTGAAGTCAAAATGATCTTTTTAGTGCCTGAATGCATACAAGGTAGAGATAGCAAACAATTTCCAGAAGAGAAATCACACTGTATTTGGCTTGGCCATCAGTGGTTCCATATAATAGCAACATCGCTCACATATAACTTTGTTTTAGTGGCTGATATTAAGAAAAATTGTTGCTTACAATATGATGCACAGGGCTGTCAAATTCACACATACATGCCCTTTGGTCTGAAAATGATTTTGTTTTTATAGCATCAATTCAGCAGTGCAAAGTTCATAAATTTGTATTAGGAAGATGAGGGCCACATTACATCACAAGAAGAAAGAAAACCCTGTTACTGAGAAATGTAGGCCCATCTTCTAAAATCAATGTCTGGGTCTGGCTCATGATTCAATGGGAATTTTCTAGAAATCAATGCGGGATGTAGCTCACATTTTGAAAAGGTAAATCTTTAAAGGGACTGATTCAATATTTATGCTAAAGGTAATTGTCCAAGCCTCTAAAATGACAGTGAGCCTTAATTGTATCCATGTAGAAGTTTAATGCTCTTATGAAAAAATCGTCTTACACTGAACTGCATAAACTCTGAGGTCCCAGCAGGAAAGGTTTATCTCAGCAAGGAAACTGGATTATTGCTTAGAAAAAGAGAATGATGGGTAGCATCATCAGCCTAATACAATAAGTACTGCTTTTAGGAGAAGATTGAAAACAAACCAATAAAGACAACACTGCAACCAGTCACTTCCTTGGAAGAGAAAAATGAGGAGACAGAACTGAAGTCTCAATGCCAATATCAGGAAAGCCAGTGGGGAGCAGGTTTCTTTGTGGATGTAGTTTTGGAGCTTGACAAGTAAATCAGGCACAGCGAGCAGAGCAGAGGAGAGGAGAGTTGACAATTGCTCAACACTTGTCCTCTAGCATGTGGTATTTTGGAGAATAGCTTTTTCTTTAAAAGGATTCATAAAAGAGAATATGTATGTCCAACTCTACATGCTCTGCCTCTAAAAGGGTTCTGAGGCATAGAGTAGAGAACATCTTTCCCAGGTTTCTCTCGTTTTCTTCACTGTTGAGTCAAAACAACTAAGGGAGGGAGGGTATTCTTTTCCATGCTACAGCTATACTTAATAAGAGCTGAATTTTGAAACATAAGACGGAAAATGGGTAGAATCTACAACACAATTTCTCTGGGAACAAAAAGCATTCTCTAGGACACTTGTCCTCAGAGCAAGATGACTCAAACCTGGCCATGAAATGCCACTCTACTCACTTCAGAGCCAAGGGACCAAGAGGGAGCCTGACACTTAACATTTTCTGCCTTAACGAGCTCTATGGCTTTCTCTTAAAGGACATGATCCCCAGTTCCTGCAGATTATGATCATCACTGTCGAGTCCTCTGGGCCATGTTCCTACACCTCTCCTCCCTCCTCCTCCATGTGAAAAGATGAAGGAAACTCTCGAAGTCTTTGTCAACTCATGGTCTAGCCGTGGTTTGGTGAGATCCAGCTCACTTACTACTTGGAGTCTGTCTTCAACAAAAAGTTTCATGAGTCCAAGATTTGGTTCTGGAGGAAAAAACTGAAGTCTAGCAGCTACCTTCTAATATGTGTTCACAGCTGCAACAAGTAGGGGCTGTTCTGATTAGGGGACCCTAAAGGGAATAGAGGAATCAGGAATCCTATTCTACTAATGCTTGCAAGATGATTTATACAGTCTCTGCAACATGTCCTCAAGTTCTCTTTTTAGAAATCAAAGTGTATCAAAGTTTCACATTGCCAAACTCCTTTTATTTCAGCTTGAAAGTGATTAAAGATATTTAACTGAACCAGAAAACTTGAAGTCGGTACTGCTTTTATTATAGAAACTATGAAATCTATCCCATAGGGATTTTAGTCACATAAGAAAAGAATTTGAGACCTTCCATTAACCCACTTTCCTTTTTCCTAACAAAAGACCCCCATGGATAAACAAAATAGCATGAATATGGCAGAAAATGCAATTGAAAGAGCAAAAGACCTCACTGTAAGAAAACAGACCTCTCTGGTTTAATGACTAGGCAAGAGTTTACAAGGCAGCCTCTTTCTGGAGAAAGACCAGACACTTGTTTCTTACTTCCAATAAATGGTATCTCATTTTAAAAACCACAGGAACTTTGGTTTTTTGGCAGGTAGGAAAATATACTGTGCAGTTGAAATTATTTTCATTTATGCTACATTCCATTAATGCAACTGGTCTTTTTCTTGAAGTATTGACAGCCCAGAAGTTAAAGGGCTAAAAGGAATGCATAACCAGAGAAAACAGGAGCATTAAGATCCAGCCTTATAATAGTTTTATGCAAAGTAAGGATCAGGGGAATGAGCAAGAGAGAGGAAGATTCTTTGGTCCCAAGAGGAGTTTGCATATGACAGCTCACACTCCATCTAACGGCTACCCAAGCAACAGACCAGGGCTGGTTGTCTTCATTGGTCCTTGTGATGGCATCAAGCAAAACTGTGCATTTGCACATCCACTTTCTCCTACATTTACCCTTTTACCTATACCTTCACCTACACCTGCGTGCTTCTCTCTCATACTAAAAGAATGATGGATCTACTGAACTAAGAAGCACAGAAACACTTTCGACTTTGGAGGAGCGTGTCCAAGTGAGAGAGACGGAGCAGCAGGGCAGGGAGCAATGCAGCCCACGACCGCCATTTGCCACCGCTGCTCTCTTCTCTGTGTGTCAAACACCCCTGCTCCCCTAGGATTTAAAGGATAAATAACTTTGGTTTTGGTGATTCTCCAGAATGGTGCCAAATTCACTGTGCTGCTTCATCAGAGACTTTCTCTAATCTGTGTTTTAAGGGAGAAGGTAATGACCACCTTCCTGTGAGCACCAGGGAAAGATGAAAGGCAGGAGTAGGTGATGTGTGTGAGGAAGGGAACAGAAGAACGGGGCTGGCCTGATCCTTTCAGTTCTCTGCCTGTTTTCTTATGTCATATGCAATTGCTCAAACCTAATTTTTTTTATTTGATTAGAGCCTTTGATGTGTTGAAGCCATTCACCCAGAAATCAGTTATAACCCTGTCACTGTTTGCAGTCTGTGTTTGTCAATGGGCGTGTGTAATCCTTAGGGTGCTTCAGGCTGCAGCAATTCTTAGCTTGCCTTGTCTGTTCTTTGGAGAGACATTCTTTGCAGTACTTTGGCTCCAGCGAGTGCATGGCATATATCAAACAGTGAGAGTGATAAGAGAGGTGAAAGTGAATGCCCAATGGCCTGCAGAAATGGTGGGGTCCCATGGAAATAGGCATTCTGATAGTACACCTCGACAGCCACAGCAATTCTGGAACATGCCTGTTGACCACGGAGCTATATTCCTCAATAGGCAAAGATCCCTGAGGTCAGGGGCAGGGGTCCCTGGATAAGAATGTAATGTCTGGATTCCTGGTAGTAGGGCCTGTGCTGGGAACACTAATGAGACCGGACACAGCATTTGTCACAATCTGCAGCCCGTGTTCAGCCTGAACTCAAGAGCTGAGACACCTCCTTTTCTCCCTAATGTGTCACTGCTTGAGACAGGATGAAGTCTCTTATCATGGTTTCCAAAATGCACCTTCACTCAGTAGTAGTGACAGAGGCTGGTCACTACGGGAGCTCACCTCTTACTGGTCCCTGGGCGAACTGTCATATCTCAGTGTACACTCCTGTCTGTTGGCACCTATTCACAGACAGAGGTTTGGCATCCAAGCTGGTCAGCCCACAAGGGTGAAATACTATGGCAGTTATAACAGAGGTCACAAATCAGCTCTTGTTCTTAAGGTCTTTTAACCTCATACAAATCACAAGTTATGATAATAAATAATGAAAATGGCACAGAGATGCCCAATGTGCAAATTCATATCCAGAGACATCTGTTAAAATCTAAAGACCAAGGCCAGGCGTGGTGGCTCACACCTGTAATCCCAGCACTCCGGGGGATCAAGGGTGCAGGATCGCTTGAACTCAGGAGTTCAAGACCATCCTGAGCAAGAGCAAGACCCTGTCTCTACTAAAAAGTAGAAAAAGTTAACCAGGAGCAATGGTGCACGCTTGTAGTCCCAGCTACTTGGAAGGCTGAGGCAGGAGGATCACTTGAGCCCAGGAGTTTGAGGTTGCTGTGAGCTAGGCTGATGCCACGGTACTCTAGCCCGGGTGACAGAGTAAGACTCTGTCTCCAATTAAAAAAAAAGATCTAAGGACCAGTGTAAGAGGATTGCTTGAGGTAGGATCAGTCTAGATGGAGGAGAAAGGAAAGCCTTCCTTTCAGTATAAATAATAGGGATTGCCAGTGAGGTTGGAGAATGCAGTGGATGGGAACCAAGATTCGCTTGCAGCTGGTGTGATGTAGTGATGCAACAGGTGAAGCACACAGGCTGCGGAGTCAAAGCATGCCCCATACTGCCACTTTTTAGAGTAGAGCTTTGATCTTGAGCAAGTTACTTAACCTCTACAAGACTTCTTTTCTTCATCTGTAAAACATGGATAATAGGCATACCTACCTCATAGGGTCACAGGGTACCTGCACAAGTACATGAAATTTTAGGGTAGTGCCTGGCACATGGAAATTCTTAGTAAATATTGGCTGTCAGTATGAGGTTCATGGTTTTTCAGTGTTTTCCTGGCCCAAGAGTCTTTTCCAATGGAGAAAAGCCAATCCACAAGGCCTGTGCCTTCTGACGTTAAGACTTCCTGGAAGGCCTGGCTAGATAGAAGGAAATTAGAATATCTGCACAAGACTGAATGGGTGCTTCTCCATAGCACTCCCACTCAACATGTAAAAAGAAAGCCATTTCTATGCAAAGGTTCAATGACAGACTTAAAAGGAGCTGGTATGTTCTCAGACATTATTTGTAAAGTTTTAGAAGTTGATCGACAGTGTGTAAGAGCCCCTTTGGGGAGAAAGAATTACATTTAAAAGAAAAGATTATTCACTTTGGTTTTTAGGCATAGCCAGAAAAAGTCCATAATGTATATCAAATGTATCATTTTAAAAGCTTTAACATATGATGTCTTAGAGCTAATGAAGAATTTGGCACATAGGTGGCATCTGAACGATGCTAAATAGGCTCATACCATCTTTTTTTTCTGTTTTCATAATGATGCAAGTTTATTATTTCATTCTGTTAAAGAGAACTTCCAGTGTGTATGTGTGTGTATATATACACACACACATATATATATATATGTGTGTGTATATATATTTCCTTTTATATGTACAGAATAATCCTGGAAGGATATATAATAAATCATTAATAGTTGTAGCTTCTGGGAAGAGCCTTGGGGGAGATGGGGTGGAGAGGTGGTGTACTTTTTTTCTTTGTATGCAACTTTGTACTCTCTGAATTTTTTTATGTATATATATTGGATTCAGTTTTCCAATAAAAGAGAATTCACAGAAAGAACTGAACAAGGAACCAGATCACAAGACAGCAGGGAGGACTATTGGAATCATGAGGCCAAAATCCTGCTACTCTTTGTTGCTTATGGGTTACAGATGTTGAAACCAATTGAACAGAAACGGAAAGGCTTCAGCCTCCCTCATTTCCAGGCTCAGGTAGCCTTGGGTCAGCAGATGTCAACTACGTTTGGAAATCTGCAAAATGCAAAGCCATGGTGAAGAGGCCCTGCCCCAGCACACCTGGCTGGTTCCTTTAGCCCTTCAGATTCTCCCTGCTCTTATTGCTTGCCAATCAAGCTGTCAGAGAAACCTGAGTGAGAAATAGGTCATTGCCACAATGGCTGCCAAGGAAATTCCCAGTTTATGCAAGGGTGGAAATGTGGACTTGCCCAGCCTCAGACAAGATGGTTGGGGCAGGGCCTGAGGCTGAATGCGTATCCCAAAACACGCAGATTTCTTTTTCTTGAGCAGCCTACAGTGGTAGGGCCAAGGATGTGGAAGCAGTTTGTAAACCAAGAAAGAACATTACAAAAGTAGAAGGGCTTTCTCTTATTATAAGGGTTTAGGAGAATGCAATGGGAGAGAGTCTGGCCCCTATAAAGGATTCCCCCATGAACATCAAAGAATTGACAAGGGGGAGCGGGAGGAAGACAAAGGTGGAGTCTGGAATGTTGGCTCTTCCTCAAAGGCACTTCCTTTGCATTTTCCTTGCTGAAAATCAAATCCAGAAACTCCAATGATAATGGTTCTCATTTTTATTACCATTTTATTATTCAGGGTCGACTCGGTATTTTTTCCCCCAGAGGCATCTGAATGAAGGTGAAAAGTGCCAAGTTAATATCTTGAGCGAGCCAAGCCCTCTTTCTATGACCAAGGTCTTGGTGGACAGATGTGGCGCCTGTTTGCTGTTGTAGCTCTGCCTTCATTATGTCATTGCAGCAAGGATCAAGGCTGTCCCTAAGTTGTGGGGTCTGGTGTTTCTGAATGGAAGAAACAGTGAAAATGAGTCTTTTTTAAGTGATCTCATTGGCCTAATTCTGGCGGTGCTCAAAACACTTAAGTAGTAATTCCCAGGGCAGACATGGAGTGGGGATTTCCACTAAGCACACTGGAATGAACAATAGTCTGCTTAAAAAGATTCATTCCAGGGACATGACTATCAGTGAGGAGGGACAACCATGGTTGTGACTTAATACGTAAACCCAAACCTGGTGCAGCTGATCTGGAGAGACAAACCATGAAAAATGAGAAAATTAAACAGAAGGCATTCAAAGAAATTTATTTATTCAAAAAAGTAGACACTTAATGATCAAGGGCTCCCTGTTTGGTGCTTAATAACAATGATACCAAATTGCCAACAATAATAAAGACCACAACATCTTTTATTAATAGAAAAAAAGGGAGAAGTCAACATTTATTAAATGTACTTACTGACAGAACAGAGGCATCAGCCTGTGGCCCGTGATTCAAACGCTGCTCAACTGCCTAAAAATTTTAGCAAAACTCTTGTGTGTACTCATAAGGCCTGTAAGACATCTGAGAAATTTGGTTCTACATGTGGAATAAAAGTAAAAATTCACTTGCAACAGATTGGGTAATATCTAGTACAATGGGGGGAAAAGCAAGTTTCAATAGCCTTATGAAACTCAAGGAAAGTTCATATGCTATCTTCCATTTCTTCATTCATTAGTAGAATCTGTGCTGTGAACTTTGTAAGCCAAGATCATTCTATATCAAGATAGAGAATGTGGTCAAGATTGTTCATCTTCTTCCATTTGGCCCTTAACGATGGCCAATTTATGGGACATTTGTTAGAAGTGGAAACAAAGAGAGTATTACAATGTTTTAAAAAAAAACCCTCATATAGGTGGTGGAAGTTTATTGAAAAGTTTTATTTAGTTGATACTTCAAATTATGGGATTTGGGGAAATAAAGGGTCTGAGACATTTTATTTATTTACCTCCAGAGAGTCATAGGATTACTTGTTCTTGCTGACACCACACAGCATCCAGATGCTTTGAACTCCAAAGTGAAGGAAAATTAAAGAGCACTGAACATCATTCCTGCTTTTCACGTATCAGCCAAGTCAAATTAACCTGTGGATGTGAGTCTGGGGGTGTCCCAGTGAAGGAAGGAAGGCCCCCTGAACTTGCCAAGTGGGTTGTTGGCCTTGTGCTAGAAAGAATTTGAGAGTGAGCCAACTAGTAACAGAAAATTTATTGAGAGAGAAAGACAGACAACAGGTCCTACTCCACAGACAGAGTAGGGGTCCTTTCCCGAGCAGAAGGGGGCCACCTTATGGTGCAGTGGTAATGTTTTTATGTGTCTAAAATCCCCGTACATGACCAAGGTTAATCATAAACTGCTGTCACAGAAAGGTAAGCACAGTTTGTGAGGTATCCAGCTTAGTAATTCATCCATCCTCGGGTGGCCCTGGGCTGGTGACTTGCTGGTGACTTCCTTGTTCGGGGTGGTTAGCATTTGGTATCAGCCAAAATGGCTGCACTCAGGGTTTCTCGACCTTCTTTTTCTGCCTTCTCCCTACATGGGATGGAACAGTTAACCACTGAGGCTTGAATTCATGTCTCAATATCCTCAACTATAAATGTCAAATAACTGGAGAGTTATTTTGTTGTTGCTGTTTTCTGTTGTTAAATAAGTCACAATTTTGGAAGTGATTTACATATTTAAATACAGATTGGCAGATTTAAATACAATTCCAAACCCCATATTTGTGGTTTGGGGATTGCATATTTAAACTTCCAGAGCTTGTCTTGGAATATAATCTCAGATTTGTCTACATTATAAAATAACAAGGTGGCAAAGTTTTAAGCAGTGCTAAGCCAAAAAGTCCTACAAAGAAGACACAATATCCATGGAATTCTGAATATCGATTTATGAATTCCAGAACTATCACCAAATGTTTGGCCACATGGCCCACATCTGAGAAGTGTTTGGGCCCTTTTGGCTCTGAGGAAAAGATATTCTCTCACAGAGTTGTTGCCAGTGGTGTGATCCTAAAGTCAGAATTGAGATGCTTCCTGCCTGAATATAAACCAGTCTAGAGACCAGCTCCATCTGTTAAATACCTCTTGTGGCACAAGTTATTAATACAAGTTGCCTACTCTTGGGAAAGAAAGGAAGAGAGTAAGAGAGAGAAAGGTGGGTGAGGGAGTTAGAAAGGGAGGGAAGGAGAAAGATACTGAGACCCAAAGAAATATGCCAATTCATGAATATAGAATTGGCTGATTTTATTGTTAAGCAAAGCAAATACATACCCTGAATGCGTAGAGTTAGCAAGTGACTATAAAGCTGTAGTGGATTTTCCTTCCTATTTACATGAAATTTAAGCTTTAATTGTTATATATCATCCTACTTTCAGTAAACAGAAGACACTCAGTTTGCATCAATAGTTACATTGAGCTTACTCTGACATCTTATTCTTCCTACTTCTGTATCAGTCCTGCACTGACATTTTATTCGTAATGCTTTATCAGTATCTCCTGTGGTTGTCCTTGATGGTGTATCTAGCACATATGATGAGTCATGTCCTTAGTGAGGTTAGATTAAGTTTAGTTTCTCCACAATACCCAATACCCATTCTCCTTTTGTTATGTATTAACAGAGCCCTGATTTTGAACAGGGGCAGCATGTGTCCAAGTAAAAGACTACAATCCCCAGCCTCTCTGTGGCTCAGTCTGGCTATGTGATTGGCCAACGTGAAGGAGAGTGTTGTGTAGAACTTCAGGGAATGTTCTTTAAAGGCTGTTGATTCAGCCAGGAGGGGTGCTCTGCTGGCTTCCCCATTCCTCTCTCTTATTGGGAAAGATTATCTTGGACTTTGGGGATCAAAGTCACATATTAATAATAAAAGAGCAAACACAGGGAGCTTGGGTCTCTGATAAAATCAGACCTATGCTTTTTACTTTTGAACTTATTTCATGTAAGTACATAAACTCCTCTGTGTTTAAGCCATTATTATGCGTGTGTGCATGCATGTGTGTGTTAAACACCTTCTTCTTAACAAATGTAACAGAGAAATTTTTAATCTTGATAAAAATTGACCAGTGACAAAGCCTTACCCTGAAGTTATATACTCTTTCATGAATAAAATGTGTCTTCCTGTCTTCAAACTATCTTTTTATTACTGCTAATATTCATAGTTTTAATAGCTCACATGTTCTTCACTATTGTAATGAATTCTATGTGGTCTATATAGATTATTGATATTATAGCCAACTGCTGAATAAAAGCACAACCTAGATTCCAGTGGAGAACAAAAACATAGAAACAAATGATATTAGACAAGGCCTTGCAGGAGGTGGCCCTGGCTGTCCCGCAATGGAGGACAGGTGTGGGAGGACTTGTAGACAGAGGAAACAGTGTGGGCAAGGGTTGTGGACTTGAGAGGACATGGCGTGATGGGGAATGGCAAATGGCCTGTAGTGACTAGCGAGAGGGTAATGGGGACACTTGGGTAATTATGTACATGACTTCCAGGCTATCCTCTCTCAGTTGGAAGGACCTCAAGCAAAACAGCTTTGCTGTCTCACCATGTCTTTGTCAGTTAGAAGGCAAAGGGGGGTGATTTGGGGGTTCAGAGTCAACAGAATCACTAACAAATGCCCCACTTGGGTTCTGAAGGGGTTCACTTTTTCCCAATCTATGCTTATACTTTCTCGTAAGAGAATTGACAATGTCGTGGATTCAATTTACTTTGTAATTCAGCAATTTATAGGATCAGAATCTGTTTCTGACTTGTGACTACATCAGCCATGAAGCTACATGTAAAAGATATTTTTAAAGGGAGTTAAAGAAACTTTCTGATTCTCTGTACCATAAGATGAGAACTTTAAACCTTGAGCCTATCATTTTATTTCTTTAGTCTCTCCAGTACAATTAGATTGGCAGCTTGCTCTACAATCCTTATATTTCCATGTCCTTAAAAATGGTCTAATTCAGGGGTTTTCAAACTACACAACCCAAGGACAAAATGCAGCCCACTGCCTTGTTTTGCAGAGAAAGTTTTGTTAGAACACAGCCATGCTCACTTGTTTATGTATCTTCTATTGCTTCTCTTGTGCTATAACAACAGAGTTGAGTAGTTTCCATAGAGATCACCTGGCCTGCAATGCCTAAAATATTAACTATCTAGCCCTTTATAGGAAAAGTTTTTTGACCTCTAGTCTAATGAAACAGATGGGAAACAAAATTGAATCTCAAAGTAAATGCCAGCATCTCACTTCTGCTGAGTCAGTAGAGGCCTGTCCCTTGAGTCGGGCAATCAGGACAACTCCCCTGTCTGTGGTGCCCCCACCCACTCCTCCCTCACCCTGACAACCCTCTGCCGTGTATGCCTGCAGGCTCTGTGGAAAGAGCACGACACTGGAAGTCAGACAAAGTGGATCTTTTCCGCGCCAGCTCTGTGATCAGGAGTGGGCCCTTTGGCCTCCCTGAACCTCAATTTCCTCATCTGCAAAAGGGTTGTACTCAGAGTATCTGCCCTGCAGTGTTGTTTCAAGAATTGAATGAGAAATGCACGTGAAAAAGGTTTTGTGAGCTGTAAAGCACTTTTCAAATAGGCCTTTGGTTTTTTATTCTGGCCTCCACATTCCTTTATTTCGTCTTGTTGCATCCATTTATTCAGCAAATATTTATGGAGAGTCTTCCAATTGAAGGTCTAGATGGGGTATGGATGAGCAAAAGGAAAGTGGAAGGGTACAAAGAGGAATCGGATATCTTGCCCTCAAAATGCTTATTGTCTAAAAGGGGAGTTTATAAATTAGCTTTTGATATATTACATGGTCATAACAAACAACTCCCAAATCCCAGTGGCTTACAATAAAGGTTTACTCTCCGTTACACTCGCATCACCTGCAGATCAGCTAGTGTGCCCTCGTCATTCTGGGACTCTGGCTGAAGGAGCATCCTCTATCTGGAACATGCTATTTACATATCGGAAGGAGAAGGAGAAAGAAAGCAGGGCGAGAAAACAGGCACATGATGGCAGCAAAGGTTATGTCCCCCTCCCATTGGCTAAAGCAAGTCACATGACAAAGCCTGATGGGAAAAGGCATGAATGTTCTGCTCCCACAGGGGTGCACTGCAAGGCTTATGGCCACAGTTG
>CAUYSK010027904.1:0-46558 GCA_963575035.1 Avahi laniger
GTGTTGTCTGTGCCGTGTTGGGGAGGATGACAAGTAAGGCCGGAGAATTCCGGAATTTTCTGTAGAAGGAAGCTTTGACCATGATCCACAGTAAGAAATGGATTCTTACTCGGTGAGTGTGTGTGTGTGTGTGTGTGTTGTACATGTGTATGCATGTATGTGCACGTGTGTGTGTATGTGTATGTCGTGTATATGAAACTGAAAAATGGTTCATGAAAACATTTTCACTTACTCCACGTGATACATTCTGGCATTTTCTGTTCTAGTCTCTTCTAGTCTGTGCTAGACTAATGTATTTCACTGAAAAAACTGCTGGTTGACAGGCACTAAATTTATTTCGTGAGCGGCTAATGGACTTCAACCCAAACTGAAAAACGCTGCTCCTTCCCAGTCTTTAGTGTTCTTCCCCTGTGTTTCCTGTTAAGTTTATTATGAAAATATTATCATTAGTTTTCTGTGTTTCTTGCATTGTCCAGACAAGCCTTAGGCCCCTGGCACTCAGGCAAGGTTCCCCACCGCCATGTGGATTGGATGGGGGTGAAGAGTAATTGAATCTGGAACCCCCATGCTGAAGGTGGCACACAGATGTGTGAGGGTTTGTCTTCCTTCCGGGGCACTGTCCCTGGGGAGCAGGCTTCCCTGCCTCTTCCCACGCTAACCATCTCATAGTGCCGTTTCCATCTGGCCTCTTAGAAAGGAATTATGTTGGAAACAAGCTATTCTGTAATCTCAGGAAATACAGTTGATGAGTGAATTTTGCCCTCCAAGAGGCACATTTTTAATTTCTTTAAAAATAATTTCCTGGCTTGAAATGAAACACACTTGCTTGCTTTATATCTTATTCCAAATTCTTCCTTATGAGAAGTTTTCACTGCTTTTTGTCTATTTATTTCCAAGCCAACATCTGGGGTCCACACTGTTACTCACAAAATTTGTACATTTAGGATTTTATTATCCTCACGAAAAATAGTCTGAATGTATTAGGGAGGGTGACAAGTAAGGATCAAATATAATAAGATTTACTTTCAGATGAGGAAATTGGGTTCCACCCAGTAACTTTTGGCCCACCCGCCACCTCACTTGTGGTAATAGCAGCTCCTCACTTAGCCCCTTCCTCTATATGTGTTCAGCATTTCCATAAAGATATGAAGTCCTGTTAGTTGTGTTAATCAAAGCAGGCATTTTTTATGTCCTTGCCTTCAGCTTCAAAATTAATATGTGATCGGGTTGGAAAAGTAGAAAATACCAAAAAATTAATTAAGAAAAATGAGAATCATTTATCACCTTTCCTCCCAGAGATTATTGTTAGCATTTTTGTCTTTGTAATTGTGAGCATTTTCTCCTCATTTAGCATCATCTTAAATATACTCATGTATCTCTATGTGTATAAAGTCTGTGTAGTATATATTGCTGTGTGTATACACCCACACTTTTACAGTGCTCATTGGCTATGTTTATTTCCATACGTCCTTAAATGTTTTTCAAGAACATGTTTTTCAAGGTTACATATTACCTCATGGTTGTATTATAACTTGTTTAATCAGTTTTCTATTTGAAGGCACTTAGGTGGTTTCTGGTTTTCATTTTCATAAACGGTGCTTGGCTGACCCTCCCTGTTTACGGCAAGGACCTTGTTCCATCTGGTTTGCTCTGAGGCTCCCGGATTTCCAAATGCTCTAAAGTCCTGTGAAAGTCACGATCAAGGCTACTGGGACGTGCCTCCTGGATGATGAATCTGCATGTCATTCATCTGGGTCATTTCTGTTAAATGTGACTGTCTGGACTTGATTTTCTGCTAGCGCCCTGGTCTGTCTGTGATTCCATGACATTCTACACTTCTGTGGGGTTGAACTACTCCCCCGCAATGTTGTGTGGCAAGGGAGACATTTCATCTCTTTCAGAAACGACATGCTTTTGTAATCTTTGCTTACCTTGGTGCAGGATTGTTGGCCAAGTTAGGTAAGGAGGAGAGAACTCTGGTGAGTTCTACTCTCTCTGCCCAGATGAATCTGGTCCTGGAGTGAACCAGACAAGGAAGTATTGGAGCCATCACAGACTAGCATGCAGCTTAAAGAAATTGGGGAGCATATTCAGACAGAAAGATTTACTAAGAGCAGGTGATAAAATATTTTACTTTCTTTATCTTGAGGTGGAGGAATGGGGGGTTTGATTGTGTTAATTGGTCTAGGAATGCCACGGAGAGGAGTCAGGACGTGACTTGTAAGTTTCTCATCATTCCTGCGGACAAGGATGCAGTGATTTGGCTGGGGACCTTCAAGGTCATGTTACCCCTGTGTGGGACAGACTTGTCAAACCAGACTGTCGGGCAGCTGAGGGCTGGCAGCTCAGGCGGAGCCAGCCGTGACAGGAATCACCAGGCCAGGCCTTCTGGAAAGTCCTCCTACTGACACAGAGAAGACAGAGAGGTCCCCGAGTCAAGGCGGGGGAGGGTAACTACCCAAACTTGGAAGTTATATCAGTCTCCTAGGATCGTTGCAGCTACCAAATAGCATAAATTTGGTAGCTTAAAACAGCAGAGATTTATTCTCTCACAGTTCTGGAAATTAGAAGTCTAAAATCAAGGTGTCAGCAGGGAGGGTTCCTTCTGGGTACTCTAAGAGAGAAGCTGTTCCATTCTTTCTCCTAGGTGATTGCTGGTAGTCCTTGCTGGCTGGGGCAGGGCAGGAGGACATGGGGTCGGAGCTGGTGCAGCCTTGGGGCTGGCTTCACCTGGGCTGCCTGCCCTCAGCTGCTCGATACTATGGACTGTTGTGATTTGACAAGTTTGCCCTATACACAGATGATGAGACTCTGCAAGTGAAGTCATCACTCATGTCAAAAAAGAAGCAGCAGCAGAAGAAAAGAGAAAGGTGAAAAAAATATTTTTATGGCTTGCTCTTAGCAAACCTGTGGGTCAAAATGCTCCGAATTTCATTACACTGCTTGCTGGACTGTGGCTTTGCAGAGGGTTCCGCAACCTGGCTGAGAGACAATAGCTCACCAGGTGCTGCAGCATCCCACAGTCTTCTGGGCTGCTTCCGAGGCTTCTTCTTGCTCTCTCTGGGGGGAATGGTACCACCCACGTGCGCAAGACTGAATCTGGAGCAGTCTAGATGGATGCACTTGTTTCTTTGACTTTCTACCTCCATTTATAGCGTCCACAGTACACTGCAACAGTTGCAGAAATGGAGCAGTAGCAGAAATGAAAATCATCTTTTTCCTACCACTCTGATCCAGGGTCCAACTATTTGTATTGAATTTCTACCAGTTGTGGTGCATGTTCATGAAAATTGTAATGTTACAACCTGGAAAATTGTTGGTTTACTGATTTTTTTTTTTCATTACGGTACCTTTCCATATTAATGTGTAGTCATAATTATAATTGTAATGGCTGTATGCTGACTCAGAACATGCGCTTGAATTTATATGCATTCATTTGCTTAATCAAATGATTTTTCATCACATCAATTTTTCTGTTGTTGAATATGAGGATCTTGCTTTTTAGCATTTTAGCATTTTCAGCCTGTAGTGAATGATTTCATTGATAAGTAGTGGGTGGTGTTTAACATTTACTTTCATTTTGTGACCAGTTTCCTCCTGTTGATCACCCCCACATTTTTGCCTGTGTCAGAGGACAAGCCTTTAATTTGGGATTACTGAGTCTGGTCCCTTCCTTGCTGTCCCTTCCACCTTGCCCCTGTGGTGAGGCTCCCTGGAGGAACAACTCTCCTTTGACCATGGGGCTTCGATGCTCAGGGATCTGGAGTTATTTCCTTCTCCTGCTTGACCTTAGTCTTCATGGCTCTGTCCGCTGCTGCTGCTCCTCTCTGTGCCCGCTGTTTTGGATCCCACCTCCTGCCCACATGCAAGCTGCCAGCCATCCTTTTCTCCTTCCTTCACTGTGGTCAGGATTTATTCAGTGTTCCTCTGAAAGTGAGCAGGTCTCACGGGCAGGTTTATGCCCACAACTTCATCATTTGTTTGTTCATTTATTTTAAGAATTCATTCAATCATGTGCTCATTCTACTGTGCCAGGTACTGTGCAGTCATACAGACGGGCTCTGTGTTCTCACGGGGGTGAGAACTTCATGTGTTCTGTGTTGAAGTGAGCGAGACAGGTGTGAACCCAGTAACCACACCCACACCTGTACAGCTGCACAATTGTAATCAGCGATTTAAAGTAAATTGCAGACAAAAAATTCTCGTTATGGATTGTGATAAGTCATTTTAAGAAAAAATAAAGTTTGGGGTAACGGGGTATATTGAGAGCATTGGAACAGTGTGGGGGTTCAGGGAAGGTTTCGGGAGGAGCGAGGTTAAGAAAGTGTGGTGTAGGGGAAGTTCCAGGTGGAGACACCAGACAGGAAGATATTTGCTACTTTCAAGAAATTGTGAGAAGATCAGCATCTGTGGCTGGATAGAGTGAGCGACGAGAAAGTAAGGACTTTGAGAGAACAGAGGGGCAGGGCTGAGTGTGTGTGGGGCCTTCCCAATTAGAGGAGGCCACTAGAGAGGGCTGGTCAGGTCAGAGCTGGCTTTTTCAAGGGTCATTTCAGAATGGTTTGTCTGTCTGCAGAATGGGTTGGAAAGGCAGGAGAGGAAGCAGGGAGTGCAGAGCTGTCACGTCACCCAGACTAGGGGCTGCGGGGAGAGCAGGTTCTCCACCTCGGCCCCCTTGACATTTGGAGCCAGGTTGTTCTTGTCTTGTGCTTTGGAGAAGATTAGCAGCATTCCTGGCCCCTGCCCAGCAGCTCTCCCCAGTCTTGATAACGAAAAGTGTCTCCGGACATTGCCAAATGTCCCCTGCGTGGGAACATCGTGGCAGGGGAGCAGGGGATTGCTTCTTGTTGAGAACCACTGTGCTGCAGACTTTAGGGAAGGGGATGGACATGTTCACAGGTCTAATCTACAGGCCGTGATGGTGCATACTTGGAAGGTGAGAAAGAGGGAGGGAGGTGTTGTGCCCATCTCCCAAGCCTTTGGCTCAGTCAACTGTGTGGACATCGCCAAAGAAGCAGTGAAGACTGTAGAATGTACAGACACTGAGGGCTTCTGCTGCTGAGCCCCTCTTGAACGTGATCTCCTGGGAACTGTTGTGTTAGTACCCACCTCTCTGCATCCTGGGAAGCCTGTGTCCGCACAAACGGAGTGTGCAGATACGTCTTATTTGCTTCCTGCTGCACACTTTGGCTGTCTTCTTCCTGTGTATGCGCCTGCCATTTCTAACTGCATGACTGTCTTTGAGGACTAGTTTCTCATTTTCTTTTACTTTTTGGACAGTGTCCTGCTTCCACCCCTTGTCTGGTGTCTACTTACTATGTGCCGTGGGCTGGTTGGCTTTTGGTGTTTGTGTACATGCAGAGCGCATCACCATTGGATGCTTGGCTACATAGAGTAGCAGGGGAAAATACCAAACCAAGACTCTGCTGTGGTTTGGAGGAAACTTATCTGCTGCTTTTGTCCAGATGGATTGTGGAGCATGAAATAATCCGTATCCCTTCTATTTGTGCAGCACTCTCAGTCGCCAAACCTTCTGATGCGTGTTACTTCTTAGGATCCTCCCAGCACTGCCATGGTGGCTGTTAAAAATAATAATGAAAACTCTTTCTTAAAGAATGGGAGAGAACATAATCATGTGAAGTCTGTGTGTCTTAATAGCTGAGTCATTGATGGAAACATTTGTACCCCGCATCTACTGGCTTTTGTCTGGGATCTTCTAATGCAGCTGTCCCCTGGAGCCTTTCAGAGAGAGGCCAGGGTTAGTACAGATCAGTCTAACCAGTGTCTTCTCAAGTGAACGGAAGATACCAGGTCTGCAAAGGCTTATATGCCTCTCATTTATGGAGGGGAATTTATAAATGCATTTTCTGTAGGTATTTATATTAATGGATTCTTTTTATATTTTATGTTTCTGTGACACTGAAGCCTATGTTGATTGCAAATTGCATAAAGCTCAAATAAAATCTAAATAAAAGGAAAGATATTCGATGTTTATAAATACTCAATATTGTTAAGATGCCAGTTCTTCCCAGCTTGATCTACTGATTCACTGCAATCCCTGTCAGAATCCCAGCAAGTTACTCTGTGGATATTGACAAACTGATTCTGAAGTTTATGCATAAAGGCAGAAGACCCAGAATAATCAAGGCCATACTGATGGAGAAGAACAAAGGCAGAGGCTGACCTACCCACTTTCAAGTCTTGCTCTAGAGCTGCAGTGATCTAATTGTATAAACCCAACTCACATTTGCTTCAGAAAGAAGGAAATGAACTGATTCTTGTAGCTGGGGAGTCCAAGGCATTAGCCCTGAGTGTGTTTAGGATTTAGAAGATACCCTCCTGCTGGGCTTGGTATTTGCTTCTTTCCATTGGAGAGAAAAGTTACTGCCAGTAGCCAGAGGCTTGCATTTCTCTTTTTTGTCTCACAGTTCTAGAGGAAACAGAGTGACTGTCTCTCTCTTCAAGACCATGTCAATCTTCAGGCAAAACCCTCATTAACCTTCTTCATTTAAGCTGAGGGTCTGTCCCTGAAAGGAAAAAGACTGTGAAGCTGAAACAGAAGTAGAGTCTTTGTGGATGCAGAAAGTGGAGAAAGAGGGATGAGAGGACTCGCAGGATGGCTGAAGGGACATTTGTAAATGCAGCGGAAGCCAGTGCAAATTGGTGACTTTGTGAAATGGGCTTTGCAGCTATTCTTTGGACCTGTCTGCTGGGCTGATGGAAAGGGTAGTTAAAACCTTCATTTAGGATTGGTGTGCAGCCGGCATGCCAAGTAGTTTGAACCGAGGCCTGGGAGGAGCCCAGACGTTAAATATGCCTAGGAAGAATTTTATTGGGAAACCTGTCAACTATGCTACAGTATTAGCAAGTGTGAAAAAGGAATAGTTCATATGTGAGCTTAAAAAATCATCAGCTCTGTTATAGTTATATTGAATACTTAGAAAATTTAATTAAAACCATTTTACACAACTTTATGATGGAATAAATTGTTTTTGTTTATGTATTGATGAAGTCATGGAGGTTATGTGAAGTTGGATTTCTAAAGCACCCAAGTGGTTAACATTGGGAAATCAGGGAATTAGGGAGTGGGAGAGTCATGCCTTGATGTTTTTCAGGAAGTTACCTGGGAATAGAGGGGCCCTGGGTGGGAGGATCAGACCCCAATTTCCTGTTCTTCATCTTACTGCTTTTTCCATGACATCACTCAAGTCAGATTTTAAATTTGCACATTACACTGGCTTTATTTAGAATCCTGTGCCAGGCAGTATAGTTTTGATTAGAAACTGAGCAGTATTATTCTCTATGAACTGTGAATGTGACACTTTTATAATTCAAGTAGAATTATTTTTCCCGTGGGAAATCCTATACATTCAATGTGGTACATGGAATTAGGGAAGAGGTAAGGAAAAAGGAGGGGCTATAAAAAGTGTATCTTATTAAAACAAAGCAGGTTTTCTTCTTGCCTGTGTAACCTTTGGACAGTGATTCATAGAGACACTGATTTTTTTTTTTTAGCATAAATTATTGTCTTCTGTCTAGTTAAATGATTAAGGAAGAACAACAGTCCTCATAGTCTGATTAGGTTAAACATAACAAGGGTATAATTAATATTTGAAGAAGGTATTTTCAGAGAATTCTAAGAAATACACATTAAACATTTTGTGTGGTCACCACTGGAGGTAGAAGAGGTGTTGCTACATCTGAGAAATTAGATGACCACCAAGTCCTTTCCTTGTTTTTCTTTTAAATGATTCATTTTATATTAAGATGGAAAATGATACTATCTTTACCGCCGGTTTGTCGGGCTGATCATCTTGTAGTAACTGCTGGCAGGTCATGATCCTCCTGCTGTGTTGCCATCGATGTGTCCTTCGGAGGGGAGCTTTGCAGAGCTATTGTCTGGCTGTCACACTGCCCATTCGCAGGTGGCCCCTCCTCTCTGCCTCCATCTTTTTCCAGGTCTATAGGAGGGACCCACAGATAAGCCACTGGTTCAGCATTACGTGGGTTAGCTCCAGGTTGTCAGATTCACTTGCTGAAATTTCCCGTTTGGATGTGTCCAAAGTGTGTGTCCAGCCCCCACCCTGTCTAGTTTCCCAGCTCCCTGCTATAGCCAGCAGTGTCATGGGGGCGGTGGAAGCAGTGAGGTGGGTTGGGGGCTGGGTACTTTTTGGGCTTTGTTATTAAAACTGTGCCCATCACAAAATCTTGAACCAACAATATAGGAGGACTGTTTTTAAGTGAAATTTACATTTTTTAAAATTTTGATTGCTTCTCAAATGCGGGTAAATAATAAAGTGCCATAAAATAACATATGCAAATCTACCGCTCAGAGATCACTCACTGTCTCCACCCTTTGGTTTTGATCATTTGTGAAATTTTCTGTTCTATGTGGATCATATGTGTGTTTTTAAATGAGCCTGTGATAAATTCCTGGCCAAGGTTGTTCTCTGCCTTGTTTGTCCACACAATGTGTGTGAATGTCTTGCCATGAGAATAGGAAACGCCTCTTACTGACAGAGAGAGGCCAAGACTGGGTCAAGTCATCAACTGATGAGTTGCTGAGAAATTGAGAACTACCGACAGCAGGTAACACCACAGAGCTCATGTGAAATGATCCACAAAGGTCCAGTAAGAAAATACAAAGAACTGGAAAGCAGGAGTCATGGTGCAAACCTTGGTGAGAACCTTGGAGTTCAAGGTCGAAGGCAGTGGTGTGGTGAGGGGTCCCTGAGGGGTCCCCACTGCATCCCGTTTCTCCTCTATGCACTTAGCTCTTCCAGGATCCTTGGCATTCAGCGTCCTTAGACGGCTGCTCTCTCTAAGCCTGGGCTGGTCGCCAGGCCTGGCCTTACCTCTGCTGACAAGGGGACTTCTTCCTCTGACCCATGGCCTGCACCTACGCCTGCCTTCATCCTTCCTGGCGACATTTCCATGTTGGGGCCTGCCCTGCTACCTCCTTTTTGAACACTGGACTTCAGTGGTCCCTCGGCACTTTCCTCCCCGCATCCTTGTCTGGTGTTCACTGCAGTCTGCAGGCCTTGCTGGACAGAGACAGGCAGATGCCAGAGCCTCTTTGTCCACAGTGAGTGTGGGAGTCAGTGAGTGGGGGGGCTGATGCCCTATGGGAATGGCCAGGAAGACGATTCTGGAAAGAAGAAGGTGGGGTAACTTTAACGTTTCTGAAATCAGTTTGCTTGATTTTTATTAAGTTCTTACTGAGAAAACAATGTTAAATGCTTTCCAGCTCATGGATGTTATTGCAAGGTTTAGTATTTTAATATATGTGTACTTTTAACATGTATTCCAAGGTAATGTGAATTAGATTACTTGACTTTATAGTGTATTAAGTGCTCATTTGGTGCCAGCTATGGACTCACACTGGCCAGAGGCCATGAGGAATATGAGAAAGATGTCACATTCTGTCTGCAGGAGAGAAAACCAGGTATCTGACCCCCCAAATAGATGACAGATGGAGTGGTGCATCATTGCATCATGGGTGTCCTGTTGAGAGATTTCAGGCTAGACAAGGGCCCCAAGAAAGTGGCAGGTAGACTGAAACAACCAGACGAGTGCTGTTTAGAGCAGATGGGGCCGGCTCTGAGGTTCGAGGGTGGGCAGGTGTTGATGTGGAGGAGCATCCCGGGGAGGGGCAGGAGAGCCGAAGGAGGCGGCAGGAGGGGTTTCATTTGGGGAAGGCAGGAACTTGGGAGCTGGAGTGGAGTGTTGGGTCAAGAGCGGGGGGCGTGGAGGGAGGCAGCCCTGGTCCCACCTCTGAGGCTCTGCCCTGAGAAGAGGAATATGGACATGTTCTGATGATCAGATGGCAGTATTTGGGATCTTGAGCTGACACTCCAGGAATTGACATATAGCTTTATTTTTTATTTACATTTAGAAAAGATCCTCCAGGGAAGACATAGGGGAGGAAATGGGCATTTTTTCCAGGGGTCTCCCAGTCAAGTACTAACCAGACCTGACCCTGCTTAGCTTCTGAGATCAGACGAAGATCTGGCACATTCAAGGTGTTATGGCTATAAACTCCAGGGGTCTCTTAGTATGAAAATTGCATGAGTTCTTAAAAACCTCATCTTATGGAATTATTTATGAGTTCTTTTATTTTTGTCATGGGATAACTTAAAATGCTTTCCTGGAAACTTGCGCTTGTGCTTTCAGAGTTCTGTGGCTGTTGCTGGGAGCCCCTCCTGGGGTGCAGGGCCACAGGTACCCCCAGGACGGCTGACAGTCCATCCCGGGAAGTTGCTTGGTTAGATCACAGCACCAGCACTTGCCTTCCACTCGGGCTGCCTCCCTCAGCTGGACAGGAAATGAAATAACGTGACATGCTTCGTATGTGCAATGTATGTGTAGAAAACACCAGTCCTTTTCCAAGTGTGCGATCACCCTCGATAGGGGCCATCTGCCTGACACGAGGGCCACCCTGCCCCTGTGCTCTCCTCCCCTCCCAGGTGCAGACATGCCTAAGCCTGGCCTGCGTGCTTGTCACTCTGTACCCAGCAAGTCCTTCCACATTGCTAAGTCTCCACCTTGGCAGGCTGCAAAGAGCACTGGATTGGGGGAGGCGGACACTGGGCATGTCCCTTCCTCTCCAGCATGTGATCGAGACTGTGTGTAGCTGTACTGTCACCGCACAAAGAATGAAGGTTTGAAATTATAATCTCTTCCTGGAGACAGACCCTGTCTCTAGTAATGATTCTTCCCTTAAAGTCGTCTTCTGATATTACTACAGCTGCACCAGTCTGTGTGTGAGTGCTTATGTGCAGTATTGTTTTCATCCTCTTACATCCAGTCTCTTTGTTTGTGTATCAAAGGGCAGCATATTGGGAGCAGCGTGTCGTCGTTGTTTCTGTGTTCCCCAATCTGACCACCTCTGCTTTTATTTGGAGTATTTGATCTCTTGCTTTTTTTTTTTTTGCTTAATAATCTCTTTATCAAAAAGCTGAATTTTAAATTGAGGTATAATTTATACATGTTGAAAGACACGGATCTGAAGTGTACAGCTTAATCAGTTTTGACAAATGCTTGCACCGGTGTAACCCACACCTCCTTCAGAATAAAGAATGCTTCCATCACTAGTCCCCGGACATTTGATGCGTTTACTGCTAGTATTAGGTGCATTTCTTCCACTCTCTCCTCTGGGAATCTGAGCCTCTCAATCCCATTTGCCTCAACAGCACTGGTCCCTTTGGACTAAAACTTTTTACTCCACTGAATTTTCTTGTTTTGGTCAGTAGCATAAAGGAAAAGGTTTAAACTATGTTCTGCGGTTCTTTCTGCAGTTACTCTCTGTGATCTTCCTCCTCTCCTCTCTTCCTCCTCTCTCTTCCTTCCTCCTTCCTCCTCTTCCTCCTCTCTCACTCAGAACGAATGGTCACCCCTTCAGAATAGACAATGAACATCAAAGAAAACCTTGCATACGCTGCAAATGATAAAATGCCATCATTTGCTTGCATTGGGAAGTAATTTAAGTATGACTAGAGACAGGTTTAAAAAAATATCTGTTGAGAGGATAATTCGATAGTCTTTAGAACTAATATACCTTTGTATTTTAATCATAGCTCCCAGAATTAGCATGCCAGTTGTGTGACATTTAAAAATCTTTTCTCAGCTCATTTTTTTTTTTTCTGACACTATGTTGAGTTCAGTGGAGCAAGGTCTCATTCACACCCCACTTATTCATAATTTGGGATAATTAGTGTAGTGGTTGGGCTTGCCATTCACCTCTTCCAGCTAGGAACATGATGCTTTGCCATACAAGTACATATCATAGGTAGGATTAAGTCATTAATGGCACATTTATACTTTCTGGAAGAATCTGATCTTTTCAGGTACCACAGTATATATGAGTCCTTCTTAACTCTTCTTGGTACCAGATCTCTACCAAGAAGTTTAGAACTGATGAACTGTGCATCCCGCTCTGGCTCAGACATTCTGAGTTCTTGCCAATATCATGCTAAGCTGGGTTGTTAATTTCTTTTGAAAACTTGAAAATAATAATAGCATTTTATCTTTTAGAAATTTATCATTCTTCAAAATTTCACTAATCCCCCACCCTGACCCCTCATACACTACAGGGTTTGATTGATATTTACTTTTGTATTATAATTACTATTTAATATCCAACTATCCTGAGATTTTCTTCACTGCAGCTACATCATATTGCACATGGAAAATGTCACATTGTCTGGAGCTGTTGGGGTAGCGTAGTCATGGTCCTTTGGGCAATTTCTGGCACACCTGGCTCATGACATTTCGCAGAGCTGAAGTGGCTCCATGAGGAGGAAGGAAACCCTAAATGTGCACTTCAGATTACGCATCGCAGTTTACACTGAGGCTGTCTCTACCAATCTGTCTTGAATGCCAGACCATTATAAATCGGCTTTATTTATTCTGTGTTTGAATTTGGACTTTCCTACTCAATAATTTAATGTTTTTTAAATGACACCTTTGGTCTTTTATTTGTCATAAGTGAGGGTAGAGTTAGCCAGCCTGCAACTTGCCTCTCTGTCCTCTGCCCCCTCAGGGTATAGTCATTATCTCATCATTGTTTTCATAACCTTCTCAAAACCTGGCGTGATCTTGTTCTTAACCCTTGTGACCTTCCAAGGTAGTTAAATGAGATTTTGCTTTCTCTATGAATTAAATATGTCATATCTATTTTAAATGTTCCTGAACCCTGGTGCTGTATTTTGACAAAATAAATATTATTTTCAGAGACTTTAAAATCCATCCATTTCTATTTCCTTATATTAGGAGATACAGTGATTTTATTGGGTGAGCGGCTATTAGCTGACATTGACCTTCTTGGAAGAAGTGGCTGCTGGCAGTTTTGCTGTCTGCAGTTGTTGCTCATTGATTTGTGGATCCCGTGCTCAGGGCTTTTTTGCCTGTTGGAGATTTCCTGCTGTCAGGAATAGACAGTGACCTTTCACACTGTTTAAGGCTGCTTTTGTCCACAGGTCTGAGAAAGTGGTGTGTCCCTTGGGTCCCCTCCTTACATGAAATCCAACCCAAAGGGTCTGTGTGTTTCTCACGTCTGTCTTCACTCCTCTCTTGTCCACTTTCATCTCTTTTCCAGTGAGTCTCTGTACTGTCACTAGGAGATAGTTTTGGTTGTCACCTCCCCAGTGGCAGGGGCTGCAATTGCCCTGGGTTTCTTGGCCTTATTCCAAGACTGGGGGAAAGTGCCTGTGTCCTGATTCACAAACCTAGGCAGTCTCTTCGTTCCTGCTACCCTGCCATGGACAACCAGAATCATGGGCCCTTATGAGTTTCTTTATTAAAAAAACACCCACCTTTATTGAGGCATAATTTACATTTAAAAAGTACAACCATTTTAAATGTCTGATTCAGAACATTTTGAAAATGTGCACACCCTTTTGTTGCCACATAATCAAGGGTGGGAACATTTTGTCACTGTTGCTGAATTCCTTTTGCTGGCCCCTGGCGACACTTACACGTGTCCTATCGTAGTTCTTCACAAGAAAGCAGGTGACCCGAAAGAGGGTGAGCAAGAGTCCCAGTCTTCTTCCCCTTTGGTTCCCTCTGTGATCCATCCCCGAACTACTGGGTTTGCTCATTTCAGTTCCTCTTTTCTCTGTGTCACCATGAACACCTGCTGACACCTGAGGTTAATGAAAGTTAATCGTCGTGATACAGAGGAGGTGTTCCCAGCAGGAGCCATTTCCTCAACCAGGAAACAAACAAATACCTTCCTTTCTCGTGGACATTTTCTCCTTTTTCTGTAAATGGGAATATTAAGTCCTGCTCAGTCCTTCTAAGTCCTGGGAGTGGGTTTGTGTCTTCTAAGTCCTGGGAGTCGGAGAGGATTGCAATGAAGAAGGCAAGTGGAGGCTTTTGTGGGAGAATAAAAAGTGACAGTGACTTTCTGTCCAGAGGAGAAGGAGCCAGAACCTGCCCCTGGGCCTCCGTCCCCTCCTCCCCTGCAAGTTCCCTCGTGACCAGCTCTGAGCCTTAGCAGCTCGGCCCCCCCCCCACGCCCCTTTTGCTCCCTTCCTGTCTCTACACAGCCCAGCTAGGACTGCTCACTTCCCTGGCGTGCGGTCTCCCTGGAATGCTGGTTACCCTTGTCTCTGCCAGGAGCCCTGCCTGGTAGCACTCAGTCTTCCACAACCAGTGCAGAAGCCACTCGTTTCTGTGGGTTTGTCCTGGCGTCCTGTCTCCCGTGCCATTGAACTCCCAGAGTCCTGTGCTTTACCCACCTAGAGCAGGTGTGTTGGCGATGGCCATTTGCACATTCTTCAGCAGGTCAAAGCTCTTGGCCACGGAGCACTTGCCTGGCAGGCTACAGGCACCAGTTCTTTCTGGACAAATGAATTAATGAACTGGAAGTCAGAAAATTTTTCTAAAAATGCACCTGCCACAGCATCCAAGGAGATGTAAAACATCTGGTACCGTGGTTTTCCAGGATGCCTCTGGCCGAGCAGTGCTGGCTCCTTGGTGGTGCCTCTTCCCGCGCACCTTCCTGCGCGCCCTGGTGCCAGGCCCACAGCTCCTCGTCTCCTTTGTGCCTTGCTCCTGGCAGGACCACTTGGATTTGAGAAACTCTTTGGCTATTAGAAGTATGAGCTAATCATATAAGAAACTTACTAACTGAACTTCTTGGTGTGCTTCCTGTTGGTAGATAATAAAACAGAATGGAGCAATTTGAATTCTTTGTAATGGATGTGATTATAAATGATTTCCCTGTTTACTCATATAAAAGGCTAAATGGAAGATGATTAGTGAGTTCTGTTTTCTGTTTTTCCTAAGGTGATTTCTTAATCTTTCAAACAAATTCCTATGATACAGAGAAGAAAAAAAAATTCATTAAAATTTGCTTAGAATCTTTTAAGAAGCTGTTTAAAACTTTACCACTGAATAGTCTTTCTGTCCTTTCAGGATATTACCTCGCAGGAGAGCAAACGAACCACAGACAACAGCTCTGCTGTGCTTTGTTAACCCAGGGTCAGAATCACCAGACATTGTTCTGATCACAGTGTTGTGCGGCTGACACTTGTCATAAACATAATGAGCTTTTAGATTGAAAAATATTCATAATTTTTCATCTTTTGTTATATTACTCCAAAAAAATTAGTATTCTTGATGGATCTAAATCTTTCTAAATCCCATTATTTAATATTGTTCTGTAATTTGATGATTAAATAATGTTATTTTTTGTCTCCTTTATCCTTAAATCCTTCACCCATAATCTCCTGTTAATAATTGTGGGTGTCTAATGACTTATAATTAGTTAATTCTTTGTTGGTGAGTGAGTGTTACACATTGCAAATACAAGGATAATACATAAAGCCATTTTTAGTTAAATATGTGAATGTTCTTCACAAGGCTTGTGTTCAAGAGGCCTCTAGTTGCCATGTTACAATTATCTCTAACCTTATTTTTTAAAGTAAAGATGTCTGGTTCGAAGACTCTCTCTCACCAGAAGACTCTCTCTCACCAGCAAGCCAGGCAGTTATATCCAATTAGTTGTGAAGCCCCTTTCCCTGGCTGGGTCCCTGAGCAGTACTGGGTTAGGACTGTCCTCAGGGGTCTGAACACTTCTCTTTGGTAGCCTTCATGGAAAAATGCCAGTGTGGTAATGCCGCTTTGAGTGCAGTGTTCTGTCCAGCCAGGCCGGACTGCCTTCCTGGAATGGCAGGCTGAGATACCATTTATTGTTTCCTATGTTGTGTGTCAGTGGAAACAAAACAACTGTTGATGTCTGAACAAAATATTAACTTGCCGTATGTTTCTAATCATTCTCCATGAGGAATCCTGTGTTCAGGGCATAGAACTCAAACCTGACAGTATGTTCTATGCAAACAGAACACCTCATGCCCTAGGGATGCTCCCTGGTGCCCCACACCTGCCCCCAAAGATGAGGAGAGGGTGGGGGATTGGTTGCTGGGGGCGGGGGTTGCCTCTGTGAAAGCTAGTTGACAGAGACATCTCACCTCCTGAAGACTTGGGTGGTGGAAGTGGGCCATTCCTAGAGCTTGAGCAGCTGCTGAGGGCGTGGAGACCCCTAGCCCAGGTTGGGATGGGAGACTGGAAATCTGCCTGTGCATTCCTGGCTTGTCCGTTGTCCTCTAACCTAGTCTTTGCATTTTAGCCCATTGTCTTCCTGAAGCAGGATTCTTAGCCCTTCCTCTTCACCCCGTGCCCCTGTAAAAACAGAGAAGCCTTGGGCCTGGAGTTTGGGGAGGTCCTGGGGGAAGAAAGCGAGGCTGAGGATCCTTGTCCTTTTGTTTTCTTTTTTTGTGTGGCTTCCTGGATCTTTTGGCATAACAGTCGGCAGGCTTTTGTGGGCCAGTAAATATTAAAAAACAAATAGCCACCAACCAAACCAATTACACCAGATACTTTTGAGCCCACTGTATGTGCCACGCAGTATTCCAGACATGGGGTTCCATGGGCAGGGTGGGGGTGGAATTGCAGCTCGGGGAGGTCATGACTCGCTGAGGCGATGCACGAGGGACCCAGTGACTGGGCTCGCCTTTCTCAGCCCTGGGGACACTATAGTTGGAAGAAATTGCAGGTCCGATGAACCAGACTTAGAGAAAGCCCCCCTCATCCAGGAAGGGAATGCAACTTGGTCTGTGTAAGGTAACGACCCATTAAGCCGATTCCTCACATTTTCCCCCACGTTAGTCCCCAGAAGTTGAGTAGCCTTCTCTTTGAGTCCTTACAACATTTTCCTTATCACCTTATTTACCAAAAAAATGAAATATTAAAACTCATTTGCCTGAAACCTCCATGCTGGTTAAGTATGATTTTAGAAGTTACCTGGCAGAATGCTAAAAAAAGAAGCAGAGAAATTGAACATACATTTGGCGTTTTCCTGCTGATATGAATGCAATTGTTGGCTGTTGTTATAAATCAACCTTTTAAAGGTCATTTTAAAAACAGGATAATTGGTTACATTACAGAGGTCATGAAAGATCATGAATATGTACTTAATAAGTAATTAAAAAACAACGACAACTGCTAATACTATATAAATGGGTACTTGTGGTTTGGCAAAAAATTTTCTGTGGTTCATAAAAAGTGCCGTATCTTAAACAGTTTAGATTGTTGTAAAATGATGACCAAAAAAATGATTATTGGGTAGTGATGAAGACACTGATATCAAAGGTGTGTGTAAAAAGTTAATATAAAATAGTTGCATGAGATGGAAGAGTGGACAAAAATATTTCTAAATTAATATTTGTATGCTATGAATAGTAGCTAGATAGGAGTGCATAGTTAAATTAATAATGTTTTATAATTACATACTTGACTTATATCTATATTCATAAAATATACA
This sequence comes from Avahi laniger, assembly GCA_963575035.1. Classification (NCBI taxonomy): domain Eukaryota; kingdom Metazoa; phylum Chordata; class Mammalia; order Primates; family Indriidae; genus Avahi; species Avahi laniger. The sequence goes on from CAUYSK010027904.1 coordinate 17,327, forward strand.
TATTTGAAGTGGCCAAAACATGAAATTTTCTCATTGTAATAGAAATTCTTGTTATAGCCAGGGTCACTTCACTTACAAGGACAAACAGCATTCTCACATAGCTGGGGTGGCAGTGGATATGGTGAGAGACATTCATGGTTGGCTACAGAAGCTTCTAGACAGCAAAAGAACTTGGTCAATCTGGTGGAAGGAAAAACACTCTGCAGCTTATACTCAGAGCACCATGTCGGTTACATGCCACACTGGACGTTTTCCCAAACAAGGACTTTTGTTCAAGTGGTATAGGTACCAGATTCAAACTACACTTGACAAAGTCCTAAGAGTTTTGAGGAGATGGGCTTGTAATTTTTCAAGCAGTACAGGAAACATCAACTTCTCGAGTGCCGAGACCTTCTGGAGTGTTTAGAGCATCAGGTTAGATGGGTCATTGCTCTGTAACACTGAAGCTGGCCTTGACGAGTCACAGGAGATTCATGCTGGGCTCCGGCTGTGGTGCTCATGGGGCAGGGGAGTAGAGTGGCGAAGGGCTGCCCTGTGGACCCATCTTGGGGACAATATTGAGCAGAGTTGGTCCCTGGAGCCTCTAGAATTGATTGTGGCCCGGGGATGCCTGAGAAATCCTGGGAGCCCAGCCTTCCAGAAGCCAATCAAGGGTTAACCTGGGGTAGGGGTGTGGGACTTCTTGAAGTTAGTCCATAGACCCCATTCACAAGAAACATCCCACATTCCTGTTGTTCAAGTGTCCTGTGAGCTTTCAGATTGTAGCTAAGCCTTTGCAGGTTACTCTGATAAGATATAAGCAACATTATCCGGCTAGCAATTGGCATCATTTAGGGCCATCTATGTAAAGTAAAACCAGAATAATTTTGGTATTAGTCTGTCATTAAATAGATAAATAATGCTTTGGTTACAAATACAAATCTTGGAAGTAAAGGGGGAATCTCATTCTGAGCTTTATTCTTCGTAGCTTTATCTTTATACACAATTGTGTTTATCAAATTCTAGATCTTCCAAGCTCCAGAGCTGAGTCATTTAATTTTCTGTGATGATCATGTCAATTCATTTTCCAATAAATGTAATTATTTTCTTGCCATTTGCTTTTGTATTTAATTTCAAAGTTTTCTCCAATTTGGTCTAAGTCATCTTTTACAAATGCAAAGTGAAAGTCAGCAGGTTTTTTTCTTCTTATGGTGGCAATTATAAATATAATTGTGAAATTCATTCCATATTTTATTTAACTTGATAACCAGTTAGCTGCCATCAAGTGCCTCATATTTTCCTTCATCATATGTTCGGGCACATTGTGAAATCATCAGATACCAAACCTTTTATAAATTGAATGCTGGTGCTTTTGTCCTTTTCACTTATTATATTGTTTTTCTGTCGTTTTCTGTGACATTTTCTCTTTCCTTCAGTCAATTTTAGAAGCAGGCACATTCTTCTTCTGGAGCAAACCACCATTTTTTGCCTGATTGCAAACAGGGATTTCATCCTCAGGTCTTTATTAAAAAATACTCAATAGAAATGATTAAAAGCTGTTAAACTGACTAGTGATTATGTGCACAGTAGACACCTCAACAGTATTTTTTTTAGTTTTGTCTTGGCTTTATGTTTCTGAACTCTTGGTTGAAATTAATCCACTGTTTCTGTTATTGCATCTGAAAATAACAATGATTATGATGCTTTTTAAATAACTCACAATTTGAACTATATGAAGGAAAAGGAACATGAAAAGTATGTTTTATTGCGTTTAATGTTAGCCCCCAATAAAAGAACTTGAAGTCAGGTTTTGGGAGAAGTCCATTTAAATTAATTTATGTTGAATTTTCCGTGATTCTCAAATTGTATCACACTTTAGAGGCACCTGGCCTGAAAGGTACTTAGAATCCTGTAGTTGCCAAATGGTCTATGACTGCACCTCCCTCAGGTCAAAACTTCTGTTAAAAAGAAAAAGGAAAAACCCTGTATTTAGAAGGTTATGTCCAGAGGGCTTCAACAACTTCGCTGAGCAATCTTTTTTGGAATGTTAACTCATTTTTTCAGTTGACCGATACGTCTCGGCTTACTCAGTGAGTGAAAACAGGTGGAGTGAGGGCTTGTCTTAGTAGGTTGGCTGAGAGTTTATTGGCTTTGCCTAACTTTTACTAATTCAGTATGCAATTGTGGAATATCCAGTCTGTTCCGTCCTTCAGCTCCTTCCTGAATGTCCTGCCTGGGCCAGCAGACTGCTGGCAGGACCTTGCAGAGCTGGGTGGGCCTTTCCTCTCCAGGGGCACATGGTCCTGTGGGGAGGGCCAGGTCAACCCACTCAGAGCTGCGGTGGAGGCACATGGGAGGTGTGTCCATCCGGTATCCACTAGGAAAATAGAACCAGAGGGGTATATATATTTATTTATTTATTGCAAAGAATTGGTTGATGCCGTGGTCGGGGCAGGGTTGGCTAGTGAAACCCATGGAGAGTGACAGCCTGGAAGCTCTGGCTAGTTCTCTAACATCTTTCACCTGTTAGCGTCAGGCCCACCAGAGAATCAAGTGTTAATCACCTCTGCAAATTACCCCACAGCAACACCTAGATTAACACTAAATTGAACAGCCATGTCAAGTTGTCACCAAACAGTCTTGCAGAGGCTACGGACACATGTGGGTTTGGTGTGTGTCTGAGGAAGGGATGGATCATCCCAGCACAGGGGTGTCTGGGCTGCCCAGTCCAGGGCTCCATGTGTCCCAGTGAGGGAATGGGATTGCAGAGGCAGCAGTGAGGAGGGGAACCACCTGGCCTCGCTGAGAATCTGGAAATAAATTGTGGGGGCTGGAGCATGGCTGGGCGTGGAGAAGTCAGTGAGGGATGACCAGGCTACAGGTGGTCTTGAGTGTTGGGAGTGGAGCTAGGGCTTGGGCTTCCCTCTCGGGGTCCCAGACCCCTGAAGGCACTTAATAGGGAAGTTGGAGTGTTTCTCTGCAGTGGTGGAGCTGTGTCAACAGGAAGCCCTGCACACTTGAGGTCCTCTGCTCCCTGTTCCCCTGGGGGAGCACATCCCCACCCCTACCCTGCACTTAGAGGAACACTGGGGGGACTATGCTGAGACATCCCAATGGAGGAGGCACATGGTACAGGGGATGCAAAGCGTCAGGAGGAGGAAGGCCCTTCTGACTGGGAGTCATGTGGACACCTGTGGAGGTGGCCTGGCCCAGGAGGAGGTGGGCTCTGAACAAAGCCACTCCCAGCCATGGGACTCCTGAGGAGGTAGAGAGGGTGCACAGCCAAAAGGGGCAGTAGGGGAGGCCCGGCATATACACTGAGGTGCCAGGCTGGGCTGCAGAGTGGCCCCACCCAGGGTCTGCTGCCCTGCGTGCCGCCATAGAACAGGAACACGAAGCCACAGCCTTTCCTTATGATCCACAGGCTTGGGGCACTGGGCTTCTTATGGGTGGGGATGCGGCCAGCCTCTTGGTGTTTAGCTTGCTAGCAGCCTGCACTTAGCTTCACTGCTTTCTTGTCCAGCACTCACAGAGAACTGTCAACAGCCCCCGGCATTATAGTCTCTTACAGTTCATTCAACACAGGGTTGGTGAACTTTCCTAGGGCTAGGTGTGGTGGGTATGTCCTCCTGGATGAGGACAAGGTCTCTGCCCTGAGGACAGCAATAGCCTGAGGTTTCGGGGCAAGTGGGTGTGGTCCCAGGGCTCATTCAGGGAAGTGGTCATGTCAGCAGGGGTCTGTACCGTCCTCATGGGAGCGTGTGTGCTCTGTGGCTTTGCATAAGACACTTTGGAAAGAAGCTGTTGGTAGAGTTTGAACTTTCCTCTCCTTGGGTTACCTTTCCTTCAGCAGACCTCTTTTTAGTGCTCTACGTTGTAACAATTCATAACAATGAGATTGTTATGAAGAAAGGAAACAAATATTTTTTTAGTAATAAAATTCATTTGTATAAAAGAGGGAACATGGAATGACTGTTACAGACTGAATTGTGTCGCCCCAAAATCCATTCACTGAAGTCCTAGCCCCAAGTATGTCAGCATGTGACAGTATCTGGAGATGGGGTCTTTATAAGATAAAATCGGGTCCTCAGGGTGGCCCTAAGCCAATGTACCTGGTGTCCTTGTAAGAGGAGATTATGACACAGACACGTGCAGAGGGACGACCCCGTGACGACCCCAGGAGAAGGTGGCTGTCTCTAAGCTGAGGGGAGAGGCCTAGGAATGAAACCAGTCCCCAGACACCTTGGTCTCAGACTTCTGTCCCCAAAACTGTGAGACGATAAATTTCTGCTGTTTAAGCCGCTCAGGCTGTGGTCCTTTGACAGGGCAGCCCAGACAGACTCAGACAAACTGTGGAAACAAACTCAACAAGCTGCCTACACCTGGCTGTAGGTGACTTCTCACCTCTCCCTCCCCCCTCATCTCCCTGTGCTTCATCATCCCTGCCCAGTGCATCTGGCTGTGGTGGCCAGAGCTGCCCTTGAGGGAGTCTCTTGTCCTTGGGCTCCTCCCTCAACATGAGGCCACCCTGCTTGTATTTTCCTTGTCATCTCTGGCCAGCCTATTTCAGTCTGTCTTGTGGGCTTCTCTCCCTGCGCCTGTTCTCTGTGTGTTTCTGGTGACCTTTCCTGTGGCCCTTTCGCTGGTAGCTCCTGCGTCCCTGGAGCGGCCCAGCCCGCCTGGCCCCTTCCCCGTTTCCTTCTTTTACACTCCTGTGTACCCGCTCTTTTTCCTTCCATTTCCCTGTTCTCTCTGGGCCCAGTGGAAACCTCCCCAGGTGCTTACTGCCTCCTCCTGGGGACCTCAGAAGGCTGAGGGTCCCTCCCGCCTATATCCAAGATAACCAGAAGGAACCCCCAATTTCCCGGACAGCAGGCTGCCCGCCCAGTGCCCCCGAGTCCAGCACCAGACTGCCTCTGCCTTCCCAGGCCACGGGTGACCTATGGGTTGGGCGTGGAGGTGCAGGGAAGCCCTAGAGAGCCCAGGGCTGGTGCTTTGGTCTCCGGGAGGGACATTGCCCAGTGCTGGCGTCTGTGGATGGCAGTAATTGGTCTCCCTGGGCCAGCTTTTCCTTTGGAGGGGAACAGATTGACCTATGGAGGTACTTTTAATTCCTTAATCCTAAGCTCTTCTTTCTCTTTTTTGGCAACATTTATACAAATTCCTTGTCCTATATCTCTGGGTACATTTTTAAAAATTATTAATATACATGTTCATGTGTTACATTCCCTGATATAAAATGTTTCTTGAGACACAAATTGGAAGATTTTTGAACGCAACTATGGAAAAGTATGAGCTTGTTTAGAGTGTGGGCAGTGACGGTGGCATTTTTGGACAATGATTGGTGTTAGGTACATCGGGATGGCTCTCTGGTTTCCTGGGATTTCTACCTGGGTAGGTCTTATTAAATTGCTTAATTAAAACAGTGGCATTGATAGCGGAACATAGTTGTTCCAGTGTACCAGACAGTGACATTAGAACTCATTATTAGGATATCTAATTTCGGGGCCATTTAAAGATAGTCTCAGGCATCAGGATGTTTCTCACGTGTCTGTCTGTTGCTGCTGGAGACCATTGAGTGGTCACTTGCATGGGCTTGTACAGCGTGAGGACAGAAGTGTCGTTTTGCAGTCAGGAACAGGAGCTTCTTTTTTTTTTTACTAATTTATTTTTTTCACTAATTTATTTTTTTCACTGTGATAAAACACATTTAAAGTTCACCGTTTTAAGCATCTTAACAGGAACAATTCAGTAGCACTGAGTACATTCCCAGTGTTGTGCAGACATCACCGCTGTGTAGTTCCAAAACATTTCTATCATCCCAAAAGAAACGCACATCTTTACAGTCACCCTCTGTTCCCTGCCCCCAGGCCCTGGGAACCACCAGAGTCTATGGATGAGCATCTTCCGCATCTTCCATATAGATGGCATTATGAATGTGTGGCCTTTTTTGTCTGGCTTCTTTTACTTAGCCTGTTTTCAGTGTGCGTCCATGTATTGGTACTTCATACGTGTTTATGGCTGAACAGTGTTCTGCTGTGTGGATGGACTACACGTTGTCTACCCGTTTATCCCTCCATGGACACCTGGGCCACTTCTGCCTGTTGGCTGTTGTGGATCCAGCTGTTGTGAGCATTCTTATACTGGGTTTTGTTTGAATACCTGCTTTTAATTCTTTTGGCTATATACCTAGGAGCAGACCTACTGGGCCATGTGGTAATTCTGATTACCTTATTGAGGAAAAGATGTTCTTTTTATTGTTTTATCTATACGGGCCTCTCATGAATCACACCACTGAGTTATGAAGGTTGATCTGGAGAGGTCTCCCTCTTTTTTTCTTTTTCTTTTATTGTACCCTTCTTTGTAGGTTTTACACAGGGGCTAACGTTTATGTTTTCAAATTTCTAAGATCTTTGTTGGGAGTCAAAGCCTAAGGAGTCAGAGCTCAAGCTGGGTTTGTCCCTGAGCCAGGGAGAGGGTTGTCTAGGGGGAAAGAGAAGGAGAATCGTTGAGGTCAGAGTCACAGGACAGAAAGTCAGTCTTGAGGTTTTAGAAGTCACAATGGGTCTTTGCCTTTTCCAGGGGTACAACATGTCAAAATGGAAAAACAAGCACCATATGTACTCACCATCAAATTGGTTTTAACTGATCGATGCTTATGTGCACATATAATAGTATCATTCACTGGGTGTCAGGCAGATGGGAGAGGGGAGGAGGGAATGGGTATATTCACACCTAATGGGTGTGGTGCACACAGTCTGGGGGATGGACATGCTGGAAGCTCTGACTCGGGTGGGGCAAGGGCAGTATAAGTAACCTAAGCATTTGTACCCTTATAATATGTTCAAATATAAAAGAAAAAAATGCAGCATCGTAATCAGAGAAAGCGAAACCAGTTAGGAAACCATTTAGGATCAACGGAATGGTAGAACCTGTGCTGTGGAAGAGTCAGTAGACGCCTGTGCCCAGTGGCTACTGCAGTGGACACGGCTGCTGTAGGGTGGTCCCTTCATGCAGGGAGTTCTCCTCGGCAGGGCTGGCTGGGCCGTAGATACAGGAGTGGCTGCCGAGGTCATGCTGGGAGCTGGGGCTGCTGAGTGCAGGGAGGAGGAGATGTCAGGATTTGGTCCTGGAAAGACGGAGCTGTGGTCCTGGCACTGTTATCCCCAGGCAAGGCATCCTTCTCACTCCAGGGCCCAGCCTCTCCGGACTGCCACCTGCCTCCCTCTGCACCGCCCCGGGCAGGTGGGCGTGGGCTGTGCCTGTGTGTGGATGCCGATCGCCTCTCCACGGTGAGATGAGGATGGGCGTGAGGAGTAAATGTGGAGAAACTTTGACAAGAATTTGACTGTGCTCTGCCATCCACATGGCATTTCATTTATCTAGAAATTTGTTTTTGTTGTGCTTTAGAAAGGTATTGGTCAGAAACAATCAGAATGAAAGTAAACCCTGGTCTTTCCCTACAGGTAGTGTTAGAATCCTGGCTTTCCATGTCTCTTGGCCTTGGAATGGGGCGATGTGTTAGTTTCCCAGGGCTGCTGTGACACCTGAGCACAAACTGGGTGGCTTAAAATGACAGAAATAAATTCTCTCACAGTTCTGGAGGCTGGAACTTCAAGAGCAAGACTTCAGAAGGGCTGTGTTCTCTCTGAAGGTTCTAGAAAGCTGTGCAGGGCAATCCTTCCTTGTCTCTTCCAGCTTCTGGTGGAAGACAGGCTGTTGTCGTCACCCTTGGCGTTCCTTGGTGTGCAGCTACATCCTGCCAGTGTCGGCCCCGGCCTTCACATGGCATTCTTCCTGTATGTCTCTGTGTCTTGTGCTCAAATCTCCCTCTTGGTCTTATAAACATACTTGCCATTGGATTTAGGGTCCACCCTAACCCTAATTTGATTTTATCTGCAAAGACTCCATTTCTAAATAACTTCATATGCACTGGTACCAGAATGACCTAGTCCATTCTGTGCCATTGTAACAGAATACCTGGGACTGGGCAGTTTGTAATGAACAGAAACTTAGTGTCTCACAGCTCCGGAGGCTGGCAAGTCCCAGATCAAGGTGCTAGCACTGAGGGCCTTCGTGCTATGTCATCCCACGGTGGAAGACTGGAAGACGAGAGGGTGAGAGAGGGTGGCGGGAGGTGGGGGGATGTCAAACTCATCCTTTTTTAATGATCTCAGTTCTACCTGTGAGGGCAGAGCCCTCATGGCCTAATCACATCTCAGAGGTTCCATGTTTTAATACTGTTACAATGGCAATTAAATTTCAACTTGAGGTTTGGAGGGGACAAACCTTCAAACCATCGCACAGGGGTGGAGACTTGAACGCACTTTTTGAGAGGCACACAATTCTACCCACTCCAGGTGAGTCTGGGTGTGGGCTGCAGGGTGGCCAGGCTGTAGATGGTCATGAGGTGGGGAGGCAGCGGGAGGTTGTGCCTGGGGTGCCCCGAGGGTCATTGTCCCTTTACCCAAAGCCTTTCTTTGTCTTGTGCAGCTGCCCCTGCTGTTCCATGTCTGGGCTCCCATGGCCTTCCTCTTTAATGGTTTGTTTGAGGGCTGATAGGGTGGGCTGGAGCATGGGGACAGTGAAGCAGCTGGAGGACGGAGAAGGGTGGCCGGGCGGGCACAGAACAGGTAGACCAGCCAGAGGTTCCCACCTCCTTCCTGCATCTTTCCTGCTCTGCTGTCCTGCCCAGGCCCCTCCTCCACCTACTTCTTTTCCTGAAAGGCTCCCTTTTGTCAGATTTTTGAAACCATGAGTAAAACACAGTGCGATACGTGACATCCTCCACTCGCTGTTTTCACAACCACTTTGCTACGGTTCAAACCTTTAAGATGCTGTGAACTGGACCATTTTCCTGTCTTCCGACTTCTGATTTTCAGGTGTTTTTTGGGAAAATCTCCACTGTCATTTGGAAGTCATTCTTTGCCTCCTAGAAGCTGTCTAGACAGGTAACCAATTTTCACCCATTTGGAGGCTATGAAGGCCTCTTCCAGGGATCCTGCCCCTCATACCAAGGCTCTTTAGCTACATGACTATGCTGGTATAAAGTAAAAAAAGAAAAATTCAGTAATTTAATTGAGATTTGTTCTTGCCTAAATGATGGTAATGCCCTGTTTAGCATGACTTAATTTCCGGCAACTGGGTCGCGGGAGGCTAAGGCAAGCACAGTGGCTCAGAGGAGGGGGCTTACTGCTGTGTGCACAATGGCTGGCTCACTCCCTCTCTTTCTCTTGCTTCATACTCTTTGTTCCATTTTCTGCCGTTCAGCCTGTCATCTGCAGGGCACCTGTGCTCTGCTGTCATTGTAGTTCTATCCCGATGCCCTGAGTCATGACATCTTCTACCCTGAGCCTTCACTGTTCTTAGAGTTCATTCCATCCTTGTCCAAACTCACCTCTGGTCTCCTGTGTACCTGGCCTTGGGGAAGTAGGGTGAGCCAGGTGCAGGTCTCAGCTGCTCCTTGGAACTGTGACTCTGACCACTGTTGGAGAAGGGATATGAGAGAGGAGACGGGGTTTACTTAGCCAGGGCTGGACACTGAGAGGAGGGTCAATGTTGCACAGTGTGGCTACTCATGGGCAGAGCAGACCAGCCTCTCAGGTCCAGTGGCCCAAGTCTTGCCAGGCTGATCCAAGGGCTGAGGACATCTGTGTACTGACCACCCATTTGTGACAGAGCCACATGGGCCAGAAGGCGCGCGCGCGCACGTGTGTGTGTGTGTGTGTGTGTGTGTGTGTGTGTGTGTGTTTGTGTGTGTAGGGGCATTTAGTGGACAGGACCCAGAGATGCTAGGAGCAATTCAGCACAGAGACAACAACATCTGTCTCCGTGAGATGCCCGGGAGACCCTCTGCTCATCGTTGATATTCTGCAAGGAAGGCGTAACAAATTGATTTTTAAGGATAGGAGCTTGAACTGGATTCATTGAAGAATCTCGGTAAGTCTGTACTTTTTCGTTAATTTTTTTGGTTTGGGCTTTGTGATAAACATGCAGACACTTGTTGGGAAAATATCCCCAGCAGCTAAATTGACATTTGGGATTGAATGAACCAAAGCGTTGGTGTAATGATGGGGGATGCTAGTTTAATGACCAGAATTAGCTTCAAGGAAGCTTGGTTACAAAGAGAAGAAGAATTTTTAGATTTAAAGTACATACAATGTAGGTAGTTTTTATTTAATGGGTTGGAAGGAATTGAAGCAGTTTTCATCATCTTCATTTCTGTTCTGGGTTCCTACAACATGTACACTACAGTAGCGCATCCTTGAATCTTTCCAAAGTGCCGTGTGTTTTGGCATCAAGCTGTCATGTCCAGCCGTCCGCCCCATTTCATCAAGTCCCGGTGAAAGGCACCACCTTGGGTGGGTCCAGGGGCACCTAATGGCAGAACTGGTCTTGGTGCATTTTCCTCTTTCAAGTTCATCTGGTTCTCCTGAGGCTGTTGGGCTCTGCTTCAAATCTTCCAAAGACAGAACACTTATGTCTGAAAGGAGAATTGTGGACCATATATATTTTAGCTCAAAACCTCCAAATGGAATAATTTTAATATATGTTTTCTTGAGAAATATGTAAATTAATAATTGCTTCATACATTATTCAAGAAAAACTTATTCTGTATCACCGATAGCACTTCTAATCTTATATAAAGATATGCTAATGGATTTAATTAAAATAATTAGACTGAATAATGTAGCCTGAACTTTACCCTAAAATAGTATCTATTAATCATCATCAGTAGTCATATTTTTAGCCAGGAAGACACTTACAACATTAAACCGGTACTAGATGGCAAGTGCATTTTTTGTTTTGTTTTACAGTTTGGATTAATTTGGCATTCTCATGAGATACATGACAATTACATTTGCTTAGAGATGAGTATAAAATTTATGTAATTTCTTTAACCTGAAGTACGTTAGTAATTAGAAAACTTTGAGCATTCTCTGCCCTTTCTTCGTCCTTTTTGACTTTCCTTTTTCCCTCCAAAGCTTTTTTCAGTATGTTTCTCGTCCATCTGATTCTGTTCTGATCTCTCTTTCTCTCCTAGGAGTTGTGATTGGTGAATACTATGAGTCTTTGATTCCCTGGATATTAAGAGATGAACCTAATTTTAAGAGGGACACTGAGCAACCTGCCTGTCTTCATATGCATAGAAATGGCTTCACCCCTGGTCATGATTCTCTCTAATTTTTATTTCTGGCATTGTTCCATGGGTTGCTGGCTTTCAGTCTGTGCTCAGTGGTGGGGAGCCCTGTCACATTTGGTGGAAATTGCAGTGTTTCCCTAAGGCTTTTGTGTGCCTGGGACTGAGGTGTGTGTTCTTGCTGTGTCAATGGGTCAGCACACACGTGTGGATTGACCTGAGGCAAAAATGCACATAGAATTGTGCCTTTCCACCCTCAGGTAAACAGATGAAAGTTTTACCAAGTTCAAAGTAGAATACAAGCCAGAACTTGAACTGTCTGTTACATTAATTTGACTACTTTTAAAATCAAATCTGAAAAACTAACTTTCTTAAGAAGTAAACATTTATTTGATAAGTTCACTTTTAACTCAATGACTAGGAGATGAATAAACAAAGCTAGAAGCAGTGAATGCATCTAGATTCCTGGGTGGTTCCTTCTCTGTTCTTGGGTAGGCCACGTCATAAGTGTGTGTTCATGCAGAGTGCATGGTCCAGGGTTCATAGCCCTGGGGTGGGGGTGGAGTAAGAGGCCCTACTGCAAATTCATCTCTGTCTCTTGGGGGACATCCCACAGGCCTTGTCCCTTCTCACACTCTTGTCCTCCACCCCACACCCCAGTGAATGATTAGTGATCATCCCATTGTGCTGCAGGGAACCAGCCAAGGCCTGGGAGGTATCATGGGGTGGGGGCTGCTAAGAGGCTGACATCCCAGCCCCTGGCCCACAGTTTGGAAGAGCCTCACATATCGTGAGCAATATTTTGCTTAAATAAATAAAGAAATTCACTGATTTACAAAAATAAAAAAAATCAAACCAGAAAACAAAAACAAAAACAAAACACCAATGCCCTAAATGTCTATCATCCAGACCTTTTCTATGATTTGGCAATCAGTTCTACTCAATATTTGCCACAGTGTATATAGCACTTTATCAATGAAAGCTTGCACTGGAATGAAGATTCAGGCTTGAGAGATGTGCATGTTAAAGAAGTTCTCCGTGTTAATATGTACATGTATCCACATGCTATCCTGCTGCCGCCACTGTTGGTCCACAGTGACCGAGGTCTGCTGAGCACTAGTGGTGTGTTGGGATCGTGAGCCTGGTGTATCATGTGCACTCATGTCATTTCATTCTCCCAGTAGCCCTTTAAGGCAGGTCCTACTAATCACCACCATTTAACCCATGAGAAGCATTCACAGGAAATGCCACCTCCCCAAACTCACATACCAAGTGGTGGAGGCAAGCTTGGAACTCATGCATTCTGGCCCTGGAGCCCTGCCCTTGTCCAACATAAGGCATTGTGTATTGTTGGTTGTGCTGGGTAGGTTCTCCTGTGTGTATCCAGGGATTTCGTCTCCTTCTATGTAGATAAGATTCCATCCAGCATTGCCTATCCATGGTGCAGGTGCCCCCTGCTCTACCTGTCGGGTCATTTGCGTCTTGGCAAGCTTTTGAAGTAGAGCTTCCACTTGAAAGAGAGCTGAATTTAGCAAAGCAGCCTTACTTCACAGAGGACATGGAAGCCTTTTGTTGTGAGCACATGCAGAATCCAAAACAGTTGAAATTCTTGACAAATAATCAATATTAGAAATGGGCCAAGCTAGGTATGGCTCCTAGTGATAGTGGGTGGTGGAACCTTCCTGTTAAGGAATGTTAGAACCTGTGGCAGGGTGGGAAGGACCTGGCACTGTGTCTGTCCTTGTTAATACAGCACCTAGTGGCTGTCTGCTTCATCCTTGTGAAATGGCATTTATAAAGTTGCTATAGGCAGATGGTGCTTTGCTGGGTACAGTATAAAATGCATGAAGCCAATTTGTGCCTCACCCTCTGGATGTGCACAAACTAGATGAGACACTTTGAGAGACTGAGCAAACAGCCTTACAAATACTTGTTATTAAATGTCACAATAAATACTTTTTTGTGTTTTTCAAAGGAACTGCAAAGTAGTTGAAGCAGAGCATTTGAAATCAGAATGAATTTTTTTTTTTTAAATGTTCTTTCCTAAAGTTGCATCTGAAAGCAGATAATTGGAATCTTGTTGGCAGTGGAGGAGATGGTAACACCTGATAAGAACAACGGTAGGTAGCATGAGTAATTCTGGAGTGGAGATATGGGGTGAAAGTTGCTTTATCATTTTGACTGTGAAGTACGGAGATTTGTGGTGAAGTTTGAGTTGGTGGTTTCACAAAACCAGCTTTAGGGGTGGAAGACCAGCCCCAAATCTGAGCAGTGCCAGTCTGGGCAAGTGGCTGCACATTTTTCTGCATCTGTGAAAGGGGATAATGGTAGACCTCCTTGGTCAGGTTGTCACGAGGATTTAATGTGTCAGTAGAGTTGAGCACTTACCGACGTGATTGGCATGTGCAGCATATTCACATTTTATAGATTAGGAAACTTGAACTCATTTGCAATGACTTGACTCTGACCCGTGCACTGAAGTTGACACACTGGCCCAGCATTCTTTCAGGCATTTTCCATCATGAAATAGCTATAGAAATATATCCAGGTAGTGTATGTTTCATTAGTTAAAAAATAAAGGTATAATTTATACACAGTAAAATTCAGTCTTTCTTATTGGACGGTTCTGCCAGCTTAGACAAAGGCGCAATACCGTGGAAGAGTCCCCCAGCCACCAACAGTCCTCCACCCTCACTGCGGATAACCCTTTCCCACCTCCAGCCCCGGCAACCATAGATAAGTTCTTCGTCCCTGTGATTTTGCCTTTTCCAGGATGTTGTAAAAATGGAATCATACCGTATGCAGCCCTTTGAAAGTCTGTCTTGTTTTATTCATCACAGTGCATTTGAAATGCTTCTGCGTCAAGTGTAACAGTGGTTTGTTCTTCTCTTACCGAGTGGTGTTCCATTGTGTGGATTCACCTCCTGAGGGACATTTGGGTTTTTCCTAGCGTCTAGAGATTGCAAATAAAGCTGCTACACAGTTTTATTTGTAATAAAAAGTTCATCTACAAGGTTTTTGTGAATGTTAAGTTTTCACTTCACTTGGAGAGATACCCGGGAGTACATTTGCTGGGCCCTGTGGATCGTGCATGTCTGATTATAAGAAATTGCCAAGCTCTCTTCCAAAGTTGCTCCGCTGTTTTTGCTTTCAGACCAGCAGCATGTGCAAACAGCACGTGATTAGGATTTTTAGTTAGTTTTTTGTTTTTTAAGCAATTCTAATAGATGTTAGTGGCATCTCATTGTTGTTTTCATTTACATTTTGCTAACGAGTAATTGTGTTCATTGCCTTCCCAAGCCCTTATTTTCCACCCTTATGTCTTTGGAGATGTGTCTCTTTGAATGTTGTGCGCCTGATTTTCGATTTTCAAGAAGGGGAAGATTGTTTCCTTATTGAGTTTTAGGAATTCTTTGCATATTGTGGATGCAAGTCTTTATCAGATTGTTCTCTGCAGTCTTGTGTTTTTGTTACTCGAACAGCACCTTTCAAATAGCAGAAGTTCTTTATTCTGTGAAATACAGTTTATTGATTTTTTAAATAAATTTTGCTTTTGGTATCATATCTAAGAAATTTTTCCTCCAAAAGTTTTATAGTTTTTAAAGTTTTACATTTAAGATTTATGATCCATTTCAAGTTAAGTTTTGCCTAGTGTGCAACGTATGGCATGAAGTTTATTTGTTGGTGGTGGGGCACTGTGTACTTTTGTTACAAATGCATTGACCCCATATGTGCAGGATTATTTTTTAAAAGTGGGCTTCTGCCTTCCTGCTTTTGGAGAATAGCACTAACAATTATCTATGCAATATGTGTGATATTTCCAATGCTCAAAATGTTGTTCTATTTTCTTTTCAATTTGATTTTGAGCCTTAATACAATCCCTAAGAGTATCTGTCATGAATGTTCTTTTCCCCATTTCATTCAGGGAGGTAGAGGCCAGCCTGGTACAAACAATTCACACAAAAGTGGCAGATCCAGGGTCAGAACACTTAAACTCCAGAAACTCTTCCTAACGGAATGTAGCCAAAGGGATCGAGTCTCTGGCTTCCTCCAATTGAATTTAATTCTAGTTCTGAGCTAGCTCTGTGACCAGGGACAAAGTAATTAATGTTTCCACTGTCAGTTTCCTCTCCTTCCAACACAGCTAACTGTCTGCAGGACGTCTGCAAGAATTAAAGATGAAATATACAGGGGTCTTAACACTATGCGTAGATGTAATAGGATCTGTCATTATTACCATTACTCTATTTTTTGAGGGTGTTGGTTTTCTAGAAGATACAGAATATGAATATAGGAGATGACGTTTCTAAAGAACAAAACAATTTATAATTAAAGGATGCACAGATATACAGGAAAGCATTTTTGGCGTGGAACAAAGACAATTCACTTTCATTAATGAATGTGGAAGAGCTGAAGTGAATTTAGTGGAAGAGGATTCTTCTGAGGGGACAGGTCTTCATTTTGCTTTAACCCTCACAGAGCTTCATGTAGCTTCATAGAGCGTAGCACACATTACAGGCACTTGGTCAGCAGGTATCAAACACTGGCTTGTGTTAATACTCCTTTTATTGTCATGTGTCGAGACAATCACGTAAGAAATTACAGTTCCATGTGGATCATAGATTTTATTTCTTTGCTCTATTTTCGCTGTGGTTAGCCATTCACCCTCATCTGGGAGTGATTTTTCTCTTCTTGGTGTTTCTGTAGTTCTTCATAGGAATTATAAATTTGAATTAACGTTTGCCAGTAGGTTTGGCTCAGCCTTCTTTGTTCTTGGTTTGCAGGGGGCGGCGCTGAAATACTTGCCAACGATCGTCAACGATGTGAAACTGGTGTTTGATCCCAAAGAGCTCAGGTAATGGAGCCCCTGAGGTAAATGCTTGCCCCATGCCACGTGTGACCTACTTCTGAGAGCATTTAGTTCGTGGAGTGCTCGGGGTTCTGTCCTGTTCTGCATGTGTCAGTGCCCTGGACCATTTTGGAACATGTGGTGGTTTCTGTGACTTTTTGCTGATAATGACTTCATGTGGAAAAGGCATTGGCAGTCTACAGTCACTGTATTTTTTTTAGAAGACTGTTTATAGCCTTATGGGTATATAATACATATTTGGCATTTTGCATACTTTAGTGGTTGAATTTCAATAGATGGTTGTTGGTTTTTTGTTTGTTTTGAGCACCTAAAAAACTTAAGATAGGAGCTATAATATTTGTGTGTCACCTTCCCCTTCTATGATAGGAACAGCTTCTCTTTGTGTGCTCTTAAATGAGGGACTGGGAGCCTCAGGCAGAAGAATCTGAAGTTGTCATCTAAGAAAATAATTTTAAAAAACAACACCAAAAGCAAATTGTGAGGAAGCTGGTCCCTTGACTTTCAGAGCGAGGGGCGGGGATGGGGACCACCCCTCGGTGTCCAAGCCTAATCATTGTTGCCTGCTTTGCAGAGTCCCTGCCCTCTGACAAGTGCCGTTGTGTGTGACGGGATGCACAGCCTTCAACCCCAGATGTCTAATAATACAATCCTCATCTGATTTTTGTTTTAGTTCTAATTTGACACAATAAAGTACCCGCAGGTGATGACACCGTGTTTACCAGCCAGTGCAGCCCTCCTGAATATTACTAAAGGGCCATCTGTCCCTGGGCAGTTAAACTGAATAACAAGCCACCATCCTTCCTGAACTTTATGTCCACCATAGGTCACTCATGCCCTGCAATAGAAGGACAAGGGACTCTCGGGGAAGTGCTGTCCCGCATGAATCCTTGTGTCTCTGATGTGCCCCAGGATTTAGTGTCCTGAAGGGACGCATTTATTTTCTGCTCCTGAGGCACTGACAATGCTGGTTATAGCTTAGCTGGTCCTAAAGGAGAAGAGGAGAGAATGGATTCATGGGCAGTGCAACTGCCCACCTCTCTATCGAGTCCTCTCCTTGGAGCACAATTCTCAAAGAGTGGTCCCCAGACCTTCTGAATTGGGAACCGTGGGGCGGGGGGAGGGCAGCCATTTGGTTTTAATGAACTTCCAGGTATTTCCAGTGCACACTCAGATCTGAGCAGTTCATGTCTGGAGTAACTGAGAGGGAGGGACCTGTGGCTGACATGGGCTGAGGCAATACACTGGGCCTGTCCACCTCATTGTGTGCAGGTGGCAGCCCTCACCTGTGGGAGCAGTGTTGTTGATGTTATGGTTGGGCTTGGAGACCCAAAGACCTGCTTCTCCAGGGCCAGCCCAGTCCTCAGGCTCTCTCTTCTGTGGGTGGGCAGGTGTCCCACTTCAGTGCCTTTTATGCTGATTTAAAAATGATATTGCAAATCATTTGTGTATTTTTCCTATTTAGAATTTTGATTCATGTTTTAATAAAACAAAAGAGATGACAGAAGAGAATCACTCAAACTTAAGGCTGCTGCCCTAACATAACCAGATAGTTTTGGGTCACTTACACATACATACACATCCACACACACCTAAAAAAATCAACTTTATTTTCCTGGTGGTCTTATTTTCCTATGTCATGAAGCTGTCTTCTCCTTAGTAATCTCTGTAATAACTTTCATGCTGGTTCCATTCTGTGCTGGCCCATGTTTAAGCAGCAACAATAAACACAATATCTATTATGTGTTTTCTCCATGCAAAATAGGCTTTGCACAAAGCATTCGTATTGGTCCATTAATCTTTACAACAATGGCATGACACAGGTTCTGTTGTTAGCCTAATTTTTCCCTAAATATCTTGTTCATGATAACTCAGCTGGCGAGTGGCAGTGGTTCAAGGCCAACCCAGGCTTTTTGGTTACAAAGAACAGCCCTCTAACCACTCTGCTACCTGATGGGTGTTGGGTTGTGTCCAGTTTTTTGTTATTATAAAATATGCTAGGGTAAAATGTTCTGTAACTTAATGGTAGTATCTGTCCTTATTTTATATCATTAGGATAAACAAAGAAGTAGAATTATTTGGTCTTGCATTTTCTTAAAAAATTTTCAATGGATATTATCCAGTTGTCCTCCAGAAAATCAAACCAACATTCTACCAGTGTGTACCATTGTCTGTTTTCCCAAACTTTGCCATACCGGAAATTATTGTCTTACAGAACCTTGCCAATAGGACAGGAGGACAGTGTCTCACCATTTTAATTTGCATTTCCTTGGTTGCTAACACTATCTCTCTTCTAATATTCCTGTATAGGTCTATTGGCCATTTGTAAAAGTAAATTTTCTAAACAGCTTTATTGAGATATTACATGCCATAAAGTCACCTGTTGTAGAGTGTTCAACTTGATGGTTTTTAGTATATTTACAGAGTTGTGTGACCATCACCAGAGTCCAGTTTTAGAACATTTTATGATCCCAGTGAGATTCCCTCCACCCGTTTCCAGGCATTGTCCATTCTTACCCCCAGCCCTAGACAATCACTGATCTATTTTCTGTATCCATAGATTTGTCTTTTCTGGGCATTTCTTATAAATGGGATTATAAAATTTGTGGCCTTTTGTGACTGGCTTCTTTCACTTAGCATCATATTTCTAAGGTTTATTCATGTTGTAGCAAGTATCCATGCTTCCTTTTTTTGGATGAATTGTATGGATGTGCTATACTTTGTTTATCTTTTCATCAGGTAATGGATATTTGGATTATATTGACTTTTTGAATATTATGAACAATGCCACTCTGATTCATGAACAAGTTTTCGTGCAGATATATATTTTCATTTTTCCTGGATATTTTCCCCAGGAATGGAATTTCTGGGTTATATGGTGACTGTGCTTAACATTTTGAGGAAATGCCACAGTGTTTTCCACAGAGACTATACTGTGTTACATTCCCACCAGCGTGGTATAAGGGTTCCAACTTCGTTATATCCTCACCAGCACTTGTTAATGTCTGTCTTTTGGGTTGTATCTATTTTAGTGGTTATGAAGTGCAAAATGACACTTTAAAACATCATTTTTAAAAATGAGATATTGATCCATGGGAAGGGGCTTTGTCCAACATGCTGGTGGCATTTAATGACCTTATGTCTTAGTGACGTCTTGGATCATTTTGCTGTGTATCTCTAAATTATTCACTTGTGTTTTTTCTTGTAGCAAAATGTTCACGGATTTCATTCTCAATGTTCCCGTGGGTTTGCTGACCATTCAGAAGCTCTACTGCCTGATTGAAATTGTTCACAGTGATCTCTTCACACAGCACGGTGAGTGGAACCCCGAGAATTATTAAATTGTCCCTTTATTTATTGTCTGCAGACTTTGACCCCTCTGAATTCTCTCCTCGTTGCCAAAAGGAGTAGAGGTTGCAACCAATTAAAACAGCTCCCTTATAAGACAGGATGATTTAGCCCTTACACGAGAAGGGTAATTGACACACAGCACAAGTAATAGATCATTGAGAAATGAAGGCAGAAAGCCTGTGGCTTGTAATTTAGGTGTACACCAAAGCCCTGAGATAATCAGCATACATTGTAGCCTTAAAATGTGTGATTGTCTATCCTAGGGAGGCAATCACTTGCTTCCATTGAGATGATTGCAAAGAAAAAAAAAATTCAAGCTTTCTTTAAATCTGGAAGTAATAGTTCTCTCTTATTCTGAACTTTGCATTCTTTGACAGGATTTCTTTAAACCTGGCTCAAAGTAATAAGAATTTTCACTATTCCTCAACTCATTCATCCTGAGAAACACCTTATATTCCCACAAGTTGTCTCCCCGCTCTTTTTATTAATCATTTTCTTTATATTTGGACAGATTGAATTAATATTTTACACCTGTCAGACAGTTTTATTGAAAGCTTAAAACCTCTGCATAATTCCGCAACCCTCCTCATTTATTCGAGGCAAATGTGAAATCTGCTGAGTGACATTCTGACTGGGAGGCATAGATTTATTCCATTCCATTTGTGTCCAGACATGTGGCTGTTCCATTCATTTTCTTTTGTTCTCGTGCGTGGTGTTGTTTGCAATTCCACTGAGCTGTTTCAAGGATGGAGCTGCCCAGGCTTGGGGTGTCCCTGTTGAGTTATTGGCGGGACGGGGAACACACCATGTGTCTGGCTTAGTCCTTTGTGCCTTTTGGGCTGCTGAACCCTGTGTTCACCTGCTGTGTTTAATGCTCTTTCTTGATTTGACTTTATAAAATGCCCTGGAGTATACACTTGTTGCTAAGGCTTACGTTAAGAGGAAATGCAAAAACTTCATTTGGGTAGGAGCGTTCTTTTGGAGAGAAAATATCAAGCCAGGAAGTGGGTAGCTTTTTGCAGACCTCTGTCTGAGTCAGAAGCCCATTTTCCCACATTCCTAAACGAAAGTCAGTTCTCACTGTCGTCTGGGACTCAAAGCACTTGAATCTCTATTGAGCTGTTAATCCTGACTGTCTGCATTTCAGGCTCTCACTGGAGAGCTGGATCTTGAATTGTCCACTCTCCAGGTATCTTCCAAAGCTTGGGGACACGAAAGGGCTTCAGGAAGGGCAGATGATAGAGGTGTTGGGTGGGGACCCTGCTTCAGTGTCTCCTCCCATATTGATGAGACTTTATAGCAGAGCAAGGAAAATCCCTAAAAGTTTTATGTCAATATCTGGGTCTCCTGAGGGAAGTTGCTGATGTCCCTTCTCCCACCCATCCTGTGCCAAGACACACACACACACACACCTAGACAGCCCTGTCACCACCACTACCATCATAAGTATCTTCACCAAGTTAACAACTGTCCTTGAGTATTAATTGTCAATGAATAACAATTGTCAGTGGATTGTGCTGGAGTGTGGGTAGAAGGAAGAAGGAGGACATATGTACGCATATTTCAAAATTTCTATTACAAAACTTTGTATGCCATTTAGCTCCCTTTGAATAAGGACTTAAATCTAAAAGGTTCTATTAGAAATATTTAAAATAGGCCGGGCGTGGTGGCTCACGCCTGTAATCCTAGCACTCTGGGAGGGCAAGGCAGGCGGATCGTTTGAGCTCAGGAGTTCAAGACCAGCCTGAGCAAGAGCGAGACCCTGTCTCTACTAAAAAAAAATAGAAAGAAATTAGCTGGACAACTAAAAAAAAAAAATATATATATATATATATATATATATATGTATATATATATATATAAAAAATTAGCCGGGCATGGTGACGCATGCCTGTAGTCCCAGCTATTCGGGAGGCTGAGACAGAAGGATTGCTTGAGCCCAGGATTTTGAGGTTGCTATGAGCTAGGCTGATGCCCTAGCACTTGCTCTAGCCCAGGCAACAAAGCGAGACTCTGTGTCAGAAAAAAAAAAAAAAAAAATTTAAAACAAAATTTATTTTTTTCTTTTTTGGATACAGGTCTTTTCTGTCACCCAGGCTAGAGTGCAGTGGCATCATCATAGCTCACTACAACCCCCAATCCTGGGCTCAAGTGATCCTCGTGCCTCAGCCTCCCGAGTAGCTGAGGCTGTAGGTGCATGTCACCACGCCTGGCTAAAAACAATTTTTTTAAAGAATGTATTTCAAGAAAAAATATTTTTCTATTGAAACTTACTCATTTCTTTAGCTAGTAGAACATCTGAAGAAAATTTACCATTCATTTTTGGTTATTATGTTAGCCTAGGTGTTTGTGATTATCTTTCTGTCTTTTTACTATGCCTCATTTCTGTTTTTACTCTTGTTCTACACACGTTTTATCTTAGACTGCCTCAAGTCCTGTTTTGGAAGTATACAGCCTGTAAATAAATACTTAGCTTTGTTTAATAAGGAGTTACCAGGTAATGTAATATTTTGAAATAATTAACCTACTATCTTTTTAAGTACAGAGTTAGAATTTTGATCTTAATAGTAAGTTGTACCCAACATAGCAAGTGAAATTGTACGACTTTAGCTTTGTTTAATAAGGAGTTACCAGGTAATGTAATATTTTGAAATAATTAACCTACTATCTTTTTAAGTATAGAGTTAGAATTTTGATCTTAATAGTAAGTTGTACCCAACATAGCAAGTGAGATTGTACGACGTGTACGAATCCAAAATCATCATGGGCTAAATGAGCCAAAATTAGCCTGAAGCTTCATGTCTTACAAGCAGCTCCAGAATTGCCCATCAGGAGACGTTCTCTGAGCCATAACAGGACGTCCAGGTGTGCTTTTAAGTGCTTAGTGGCTGCCCAGAAGTGTTTCAGAATGCTTTGGCCAATGTGAAAATGGTCCCACTTACAGGCTTTTGAGTTGTAAGAGTCTTTCTGAATAAGCGTAACAAACAGCCTCAATTTTTTTCTCCTCTGCAAGCTCTGCTTTTTCAAAGCAGCCCACAGCAGTCTCACCTCCTACTCAGGAAAGATTTATCAGCAGAAATCTTCCAGTTGTTCTGTTCTTACAAAAGATGTCATTACTTGTGCAAAATACTCTGTGCCACCTTTGGTATAAATATTTAAAGCCAAACCGTTTTCGGATGAGATATGATGGCCATGATTTTCGTGCTTTGTTCCATTTCTTATTAATTTGTAAAAATGCAGTTGTCTTTGTCCTGTTTCTTGATCCCAGTGGAATCAGTCATATTAACTCTGCACGCGTCCAGATTGTTAGAACTCGATGTAACTAGATTTAGCTGCACGTGATACTGAACGTGCCAGCCCTTCGTAGACATCCTCTTAAGAATGCGGTCAGGATGTATCACTGGGCAGGTCCCCTGGGCTCCTCCATGGGGCTCCCAGAGAGAAGCGAGGTTCCCAAGTCCTTGCCTCTCGCCATGCGCATTGCCTCACTCACTGAAAGAGACACACTGGTTGCTTTGCTTTAAAACATTTCTTTCCATCTCTGTGGCTTCAAGAGTCTCACTCCAATGGAAAGGGCAAGTTGATCTGTTTGCTAGAGGCAGGCAGTGAATTCTGAAACTGGTATCGCTCTTCTGCAGCAAAGCTTCTCATCGCTGGGTCTGGGTCCCAGCAGTGCCTCCTGGCTATTTCCAACTTTGTTTCCCCAATTTTCTCTCCTTGAGGTCATGAAAATTGAAGATGCATTTAGTTGGGTTTCTTGGGCTTCAACCCTTCCTTTTATCCTTTTATGCCCTCCTATATCTGGGGTGTGATCCCACAGGGTGGATACGCTTGCCTCAGCCAAGGAATTCAAATGCTAACCTCTTCTGGAAATGCCATCACAGACATGCCCAGAAATAATGTTTAACCAGTTCTGGGCATCCCATGAGGCAGTCATTAGACGTAAAATTAACCAACACAGATAGCTACCTGAGAGAGGCACTTTGATCACCTTGCCTGAAATATTAACACATCCATGCACTTCACCTCCTGACTCCTCGTGGCACTCTCTGCTGTGAAATTGTGGTATGCCTTTACCTGAGTACTTGCTTACGATTTGTGCTGCTTCCTTAGAGTAAGAGCTCCCACAGCGGGACCTTGCTGGTCTGGTTCTTGCTCTCTTGCTGGCACCTGAATGAGAGAAACAAACATGGATGTTCCAAACCAGCACTTTGTGTCCCAGGAGGCAGCGCAGGGAAGGAAGCATGACCAGCTGCACGCATACGTCGTTCACTGGATCAAAGGGAGTTGAAGTTTTAGGTTCACATGGGGAAACTGGCAGTCTCTCCTGGTCTTGGCTCTGAATGGATTCCTTAAGGAGGGTGAAGATGTCTTCAAGGAGGAGTAACATCAGGAAAGAAGGGCGAGGAGGACCCATGAGAGACTTGAAGTGTGGACGGTCATCTGTGGGCAATTTTATAAAATCAAGATTTTCTTCTGTTTACATCTGATTTAATGATTCCTCAATTTTCTACAAATATGATGGGGGGTGGGCACAGTTCCACTCTACCTCTGGATTCAAGGTATCTTTTCGTTAAAATTATGGAAAATTTCAAACATACAGAGGAGTGGAGAGAAGAGTGTAACACACACCCACGTACCCATCACTCAGCTTCACAGATTATGAACTGACGACCAAGCTTTTTATCTACGTGCCCCTCCCCCAGATGTTTTGAAGCAAACCTTAGCCATCACAGCATCCTCCTGGGATGTCTTTTTAAATGTATGGTGGAAATACAGAGTGAATGACATTGTTACTGAACAGACATTGTGCAGAGGGGCTGGTCCCACGCCGGCATCGCCTCCGCCCCACTCCTGTGCTGAGGTGCAGGGCCTCTGACTCCTTAGCATGCCGTGCACGAGACGCAATGAATGGACTGTGATGGCTTCTCAGCGTCGTCTCGTGATGTGACTTGACTACTTGAAAGCTGGTTAAATAGATTATGTGCTTCACAAGAAGATGACTCTTGCATATAATCTGTGGTGTGGAGTGAGCAGATTTTCAAAGTGAGATACAAAGAGAAGGAAAGGTCAAAGCTTCATAATTTGTGCATTTGTAGCTTTGTTCCCATGTGATTATATTGTTGCCCACATATCTGACAAAAGCTATGGAAATTAAAGCTTAAATCGTATTGTAGAAATGAAAAGTTACAGTTGTAATGAAATTAAAACACTAGAACACTAAGGTTTAGGATTTATGTCCACAAAATTGTTTAACATTAATGTTATAGAAATTGGAATAAATTGGAATAAGATGAATCAACCTGATAATAGGGTTAACTTTTAAATTAGTGAAGAGCATTGGCCACACTTGCAAGAAGCCTTTGAGTACAGGTGAGTGTCCTTGGGGAGCATGTGTTCTTATCCACGTGGCTCCTTTCAAGTTCTGAATCTGAGATTTTTGGGAAGCTTGTTCTGATAAACACTGGATCATTTCTTTGCCTCCTGTGCAAAGGATTATATCCTTTCAAGATATAATCTTTCCATATTCCCCTTTGGATAGTGGCCAAAGTCATTGACGGATTTTCTTTGGAGCTTACCATGTACTTAGCATTGTGCCCTGTGTTTGTTTGCCTTGGAGGAGGGTGTAAGATTTGAAGCATAAAGTTTACTCAAGACTGTTCCTTTTTGGTCTTGCCAGTAGTTTAATGCTCTCTATGGATTACTTTTTTGTAAGCCTTCTATTCTTGGGCAACCCTTTGTGGTTCTTTTGTTTTGGGTTTGTTGTTATTTTCCTGTGGCTGGAATCTAGCAGTGAGTAGGAACAGGGAAACAGGCCATTCTCTCCTACCCTGGCCCTCCTGTGGCTCCTGCTTTCACTGTAGCAAAAAGGCTGCTTTAAGACAGAGTTCATCGCCTTTTAAAACTTCATTTTTGTTCCATTTCTTGAACAGTACAGAGCTGCTTAAAAATGTAGGCCTAGACAGCTTAAATTATTTTTCTCATTCTTATTTTCAAGGTCAATGATTCCTCTAGTTATCAAGCAGAGTAAAACTCTCCTTTTTAATGGTGGAAACATTAGTTAAAGCAGCCCTTTGAAATATGAGGGCGGAGTCCCAGATACCTATTGGGACTAGCTATTAGGAAATATTAAAGTCAGGTTCCTAGATGATTATCATTGTGATTACATCCAAGATAGAAAATTTGTATTTCTAAAAATTACTCTTTAAATCAATTTATGATGTTTTAAATCTTAGAAAAGAAAAGCTGCATGTTCAGTACAGGCCCATATTATACTTTCTCGATGCTTTGATCCATAAACAAATCAAGATAAAATCTCTTGTGCTTCATCACAGTGGCAAACAGATATTTCTGTTTATTGAAAGTGATCTTAAACCCAGAGCTACTCTGTAAGTAGTTCTGTTAACTAGATTAATGTTGTACAGAAAGAAAAATTGGAGTTGAGGCCAATTTTTCCACAGTTACTTAATATACCACTCATACTGCATTCTGGAATACTTTAATTAGATAGTTGCACTGATGACTTCTAATGAACATTACCAGCTGTGAACCCTGAAGACGGATTCTTTTAAATAATGGTGGACCATAAACATCATTTTCTCTTCTGTTTTTTTCGTGCCTTGGGAAAACTTCTAATCTTTATCTGCAATACTGTACCTTTTTCATCTCTCATTCTATATATCATTCTCTATCTTTCATTATATGTGTTTTTGAAAAGGCCATTTATTAAAACAGTGTAGGCTTTTAAAAATGGCTTATTGAATCTAGGAGGGTGTTTTTTAATTATATTCATTTCCATTCCATCATAATTTTTTGAACATCTGCCATGTGTTCAGGAACCTTGGTTGTGAGTTTGCTTCCTCTGAGTCTTCAGAGTCACCAACTTAAAAAGTGTAGAATTGGAAAAGAGTGATACCACAATTTGCAGATGAGGGTACCAGAGTTAAGAAGCCTGGTTAGGAGGCCTTAGTCTGCAAGCAGAGGCCCAGGCAGGGAGCTGTCCACCACCGTGATGCTGATTAAGGAGTTGGCGTGTTACAAATCCATCATCTACTCTTTTCTGGAACTGTGTCATACGCAGTGCACGAGCAATGCATTCTGAAAACCAATTCATTTCAAATGCCATCTGAAACAGACAAGATACAAGTAAGTGAATAAATAAACACATAAATGTATTAAATATAGATAAACCTTATAGTCTTGTGCTCATATGTTCATGGAGTTTTAATAGTATTCGCCTTCTCTTTCTATGTGAAGACTTCTTATCTGTGGCCAAGTTGGCAGTGCCAACAGTTCTTCCTGGTGTAGTTGGTCTAACGTTTATCATCATCTGTTGCCTCTCTGTTCTGCACCTGCTTCTGGGTGGCCCTCTGTTTCTGT
This sequence comes from Avahi laniger, assembly GCA_963575035.1. Lineage (NCBI taxonomy): Eukaryota > Metazoa > Chordata > Mammalia > Primates > Indriidae > Avahi > Avahi laniger. Next base: position 44,044 of record CAUYSK010027904.1, read on the forward strand.
TGCTTGATGTTGAATGCAGGAAGAACAGTCTGAGAAGAGGCTGCCTCAGTTGTCTCAGATCTGGTCATGTGCACATTGGGTACCAGGAGAGCAAGTCCCTGGGTCTCCCCAATCCATGATTCCTTCTAGGCCCTGAGAGAGGGCAGCTTTGTATCCATGTGATATGGATACAGCTCTAGCTTAGGAATCTGACATTTAATTCCGGCTCTGCTGGGGCTTAGCAGTGCAATCCTGAATATCCCTTCGCTCAGGCTCCTGGTTCCCACATCTGCAAAATGTGGAGACAAGCGTATGGCTCCTTCGACCCTTTCTGGTGCTGGCACCATCTTCTGTATTTCTGTTGCTGGGAGACCTGAGTGGAGGGAGAAACCACTTGAACGTTTTTGAAACAAGTGAGTACAGGATTCTTAGCTGATCAACAAATAGGATGATTATCTATAAAAGGTGAATGGCAAGCACCCCCCATTTATATGGCTCTTACTCTTATATTCTTACTGAAAGTGTTATTTTGGATCTCACTTCTACGTAACATGCACAAGGTTATTAAATGCACTTTATGGATCATTTGTTTAATGTGACCAAACTAAAAATTAAGAAGCACATTACTCAGGTTCATAAAAATGGATGTTTTAAATGGACAAATTCATTCTTGTATTTGCATCTTTCTTTAATGTAGAGCTGTAATGGGGTTATAGATGGATATTCTGCCTGGACATTATAAGCTGATGGTGCCTGTTGAATACCTTTTATAAAGATTAATATTTTTTGCTCTGTGCCCATTACCAGAGCATTAGTCATCCTGGCTTTGGCCCTCACAGCTAAGGATGAACAGATGTCGAATTATTGCTTTCTGTGATCATTGTGGATCACACTGGGGAAGGGGCGGTGAAAGGGTGGCTGGTGTCATCCTCACAGCCGAATCACATGGAGCCCGGCCCACCTGGCTGCCTGGGCTGGGCTGCCTTTATTGCTCTGAAATAAAGCAGGGAACAGGACAACTTGTGCCAGCCACTTCTAGCTTCCTTATAGGTCACTGCCGTGCCTAGAGTCAGCACTGTCAGACACGGGAAGACCTGGCGTCACGTGCACGTGGTGAGGTATCCCTTAGGAGAGAGCTGTGGCCTTGACTCCGCGTGCAGTGATGAACACCAGTTCGTGAAAGTGAGAAATCGCACACTAGGTCTTTAACATCTGCTTTCTAGCATCCTCTTAGACTGTGCTGTCCAACAGAAATAGAATGTGAGCCGTGTATATCATTTAACATTTCCTAGTTGCCACATTATAAAAAAGTACAAAGCAATTGGTGAAATTAATTTTTGTAATATATTTTTCTAAAAATCCCTGCAGTGCAAATTCACTTTAAAAATTAGTAATACTTTACATTCTATTTTTTTTTATGTGAAGCTTCTGAAATTTACTGTGTATTTTACACCAACAGCACATCTCAATTTGGATGCTAAATTTTCATCAGGTACTTGATCTTTATTTTTATCATTTAATATAATTTACCGTTGAAAAACTAGATTCACATACCCACTTTTTTTCAAAGACTAGTTTCTAATAAGTAAATCAAGTATTACTTATTACAGTTGACTTTATATTAATTAAAATTAGTTAACATTAAAAATTCCACTCCTTAGTGGCACTAGTTAAATATTGGATAGCATGGTTCTGAAGCGTTAGTTTTCTTTTGTGCACTTTTAATTGAAAAGACCAACTTTGTATAGTACTGTCACCTCAATTATTGTTAACAACTGCTGTTTGTTTTATGCTATTTGCTCAATACACACATTATATCATTCAGTTCTCACAATAAATCTGAGAGATAACCAACAGCAACCATTTTGCAGGTAAGAAAAATTAAGACTTAGAGAGTTTAAGTGACTTGTCCCAGATCCAGAGCAAGAAGGAAGCGAGGTGGATTTTACTGTTTCTTTGCATGTGTGGTAAACTGATTAAAAGGCTTTTAGAAAACTCCTAGAGTGACCGTGGTTCTTGGACTTCTGGTCAAGTAGTTGTTCCAGAGTTTTTAAAAGGTCATGTGTGGGCAGTTTACTTAAGATGTGTTTTCCTTTGAATATGTAAGGCTTTTTGTGGGGGCTTCTCAGGGCATCTGTTTTTGACCTAATGTGTCTGTTGATACAGATCATGTAGAAATGACATCTGTCCACAGGGAAGTGTATTCAGGACGCTGAGTTGGGACATCCATGGTGCAACAGGAGGTTTCTCATCCTTGGCTGCTGGAGACAGCTGCTTGTGTTTTAAAATCGCTCATCTCAGGGGTGTGTCTCTCTGTCTATGTGGTGTACCTTCCTCAGTGCCCTCGGTTTGCTTTCTTGACTGAAGATAAATTTGAGAGTTTCACTCTTATTAAAAGCTTGTGCCTTACCACTTCTTGAAAAACCTTATAGTCTGTAGATGGACAGGCAGAATAAGGGTAGCCCCTTAAAGATGAGGTTTTGAGAAATTGGCATTAGTTTTTGCTTTTAGGGAGTGGCCAGGTTTTGAGTGACTG
>CAUYSK010027906.1:0-10145 GCA_963575035.1 Avahi laniger
AAAAAAAAAAAAAAAATTATGAATGTGGGCCAAAGCCGGAGTTCCAACAACGGTAGCATTAGCAGGACCTGTGACCCTGTTGTCAATAGAAATCACAGGACTTTCATTTCCCTTTACAATAGTTTCCAATGTCTCTAGGTATCATGTATGCTCCTCACACTTGGAAATTATGGTAATTATTAGATTTGCCATGACATATTTTTCTATTAATAAGTGCATTAATAAAACAGTGTGCATAATACTTTATCACAAATTTGTTTAACATTTCGATAACTATATTCCAATATATTAATAATTGGTTTCCTAGGTAATCTTAGATATATTGTTTTATGCATATGAAATTCTGAGAATGAGTCCACAAACGTCACCAGACTCCAGGGGTAGGGTCCATGTCATAAAAAAGACTAAGAGTTCCCTGGAGAGACTCTGTTCCAGAGTGTTTGTAGAGGAATGTTTATGAAAGCAAACTGGAGCAACCTACATGTCCATCAGCAATAGAATGAATAAATGAATTGTGAACTATTCATTTTAGAGTACTATGCAGCAGCGAACAGGAATGAACTAGAACACTTATGCAGCCACATGGGTGAATCTCTAAAATAATAGTATAGTACAAGACAATACATCACAAATGAATGATACAATTTTATTTATAGACTTTCAGAAACAGGCATAAAGACATAACATTGTCTAGGGACCATTATTTGTGGTAAAATGATCCAAGAAAGCAAGGGAGTGATGCATAGAGCATTCAGGGCAGTGGTTCCCCTTGGGGTGACGGATGGAAGGAGGAAAGATGAACTCGAGGGGAGACACACAGGGGACTTCAGTAGTGTCAGTCATGTTCTGTTTCTTAACCTGGGTGGTGGGTACATGTTCATTTTATTCTTTTCATTTATTATTTAAACAGTACATATGCAGTAGGCGTATTTGCTCTTGCAAGTAGGAGATAGTTTTCAAGTTGCATATGCCGTTGGGTATCTGAATCTAGATTATTGATAAAGCAGCTATCTCATGCCTCTTTGACTTGGTGGTTTGCTTTCCCCTAACTTCTTGATGTCCATACAGGGTATAGACGAGGGCCCTGAGGGGCTGAAGCTCATTTCTGACATCATCCGAGAGAAGATGGGCATTGACATCAGTGTGCTGATGGGAGCCAACATTGCCAACGAGGTAGCCGCAGAGAAGTTCTGTGAGACCACCATCGGTAAGTGCTGCCTTGGGAGGGGCCCCGGAGTCTGGACGTTTGGTGTTGTAACATGTACATTTTCCATTTCTGGTATTTTCTATAGTGGCTCTCCCCTGCCCCCCGTAACATTCCAAAGGTGGGCATTCAGTAGGGTGGGCGTTTTATGTCAGCAGGCCATTCTGTGGAACTGAAGTGTTTCAAAAACCTTCAGAATGAATTAAAGCCAAAGAGACTGACTATTCTGACTCACCATGATCCAGTATTTAATTATCAAGGTTAAATACAAGTGCAAGGTTGCTTGTGCCGAAAAGCAGGTGGCTACATCCATGGTGGGGGTCCCCTGGCCTTAGAAACCCAGCTTTTCTCCTCTCACAGATGCTCATAGTTGGATCCTCATTGATTCCAATGAGAACTAAAAATTGGTGGGAATGACCCCATTTTCAGGTGAATAACCAAGACTCGGAGAATAAATTACCTGTCCCGAGGTCACACGCTAATATAGAACCCAGGCACAAATTTGAGTTACCTGTTTCCTGAAATAATAAGCTTTTTCTCCTCTTATATATTGTGGATTAGAGATACTATTCTCACATTTATGCTGTGAAAATTTTCATTTCTTTTAAAAGGGGCTTTAAGAACTCTGAAGTGCTCATGTACCATTATTAAAGAATGCAGTGTTGGAAGAGTATACTACTGTATTTTCAGATGCTTTGCAAAAGTTTAAGTTTTAGCTACCACCGCAGAAGTTACCCTGTCAAACACACAAGCAATGTAAATCATTACTCCTTGGCATCTTTGTAAAAGGAAGCTCTGAAGCTCTCGTTTAGGATGGGATGTACAGGAAAATGTAGCTCCAGATTCTTTTTTGTTTGTTTTGTTTTTGGAGACAGAGTCTTGCTCTGTTGCATTTTGTACAGTTGTAGTGGCATCATCATAGCTCACTGTAACCTGAAACTCCTGGGCTCAAGGTATCCTCCTGCCCCAGCCTCCCTAGTAGCTGGGACTGCATGTTCACACCACCACACCCAGCTAATTTTTTCTGTGTTTGGTAGAGTTGGGGTCTTGCTCTTGCTCAGAACTCCTGAGCTCAAGCAATCCTCCTGCCTTGGCCTCCCAGAGTGCTAGGATTACAGGCGTGAGCCACCATGCTGGCCAACTCCAGATTCTTATATTTGCCCATAGGTAGGACATTTTTAGTTTTTTTGCATTTTTCCCTTTAATTTTTATTTTTAATTACATAGGTAGTTTACATCATTATTATGAAAAATAGAAATAATCAAAAAGCCATTTTAAAATTTTAATTTTCATTATTTTGTTATATATCCTTTTTTCTATTTGTATAAACTATTAATTTATGTTTGTAGTTAAGTCATATACTGTTTTATAATTGCTTTATTCACTTATGTAACAAACAACTTTCAAAGTCTGTTAACATACTGTACATCTCCATGGCTGCATAGTGTTACATTGACAATTCCATATATTCAGACACTTGAAACTTGTTTTTTTTTTTTGAGAAACAATATTTCCTGGAGAGGAGAGAAATCACACATAATATAAAGAAGAAAACGAGAATGGTCTACAATGCTACCTGCCCAGGTTGACACTTAACAAAAGTGATACAGACACAAGTTAAAAAAGAAATTCAAACACTATGAGAAGGTAGAAAATTAGAACTAAGGTGGTAATTTCCACCCCAATTCCCTCTTCCAAGAGAAAATCACTGTTAGCAGTTTCCAAATATCTTTATAGAAAAAAATGTATATGTATACTAGTACATACATAGGTGTATGTCTTATTCTTTTCCAGTTAATTCTTTTACCCATCTGTAATTTTAACATAGCCTGTGAAACTGTTATGTAATTACTCTAGTTTTCAAAAGATTATTAAATAGTTGTTCCAACTCAATCCTATCTGCCAATAATTTTTCCAGTAGGCTGGAAGTGACTGGTTACTGGTTCATTCTGTAAGGCTGAGACTTAATCTCTAGTCTCTGATTTAAACTTTGTATCTGCCTGCAGACTTTGGCTAGGATTTTTCCTGGCCTCCCTGCCTGTTGTAAGAAAGTTTGCAGTTAGATGCGTTGGACTTTCCTGGGTTTTAAAGGCAGGCGAATGCACACAGGTGACCTTTCTTTCCCTCTGGTTTCTGTTTACTGAATACTTCTGTGCCTTCTGTGTGGGTTAACTGCGGTGGGCACTGGTGACCTGCATTAATTTAAGTGAAACATTGGAAGTCAGATAGAACACGAAGGCGATGTTTTAAAAGTTGTTTTATGTAACCTGAATTTAACCATGGGGAAATATCAGGCAAGCTCAAAGTAAGGGACATGTTCCAAAACAACTGGCTCATGGTCTTCAAAACCGTCAATGTCATGAAAGACATGAAAGGCTGAGGGAGTGTCCCACATTAAAGACGACTAAAGAGATGTAACCACTACGGGCAGTGTGGAGCCTGGTGGGGGAGGGACACTTGCTATGAGGCAGTGTAGGGGTGATAGGTGAGATTCGATTATGGATTATGTGTTAGATAATAATATTGTATCAACATTACATTTTCTGTATGTGATAATTGTGGTGTAGTTATCCAGATGTCCTTCCTGAATGACAGTAGGGACCAGCTCATTTTTAATTATGGTAGATTTCAGAATCTTGGCCCACTTGAGTCTTCTGTGGAGGAAGAAGAAAAAACGGCAGTTTCGGTGTCTTAAAAATACTGTCATGTGAACTACGGCACCCCCTTGTGGTGAAGGCTCCCTTCATTCTTGGGGCTCACCACAGAGTGAGACTTTCGCTGTCATTCCACAAATATTTTCCAAAGCCTGTTATTATGTACCAGGCATGGTGCTAAATGTCTAGGATACACAAGCTTCTTATGGAGCTTCTAAGCACACAGATACGAAACCACAGACTGAAGAAAGGGTTTTGAAGGAGTTTTATTAAGTAAGTTGGTTGCCTCTAAAACTTGGTGTGACAGGATATTGGGGCTCAGAAAACAGTACTCCAAAACGAAGGCCTTGGAAGCAGCCTCAGAAGCAAACGTTTTTCTCTGACCTTCTCCTGTCCTCCTGTCTCTGTTCCATTCTCCCCCCAGGGTAGCCATAGAAACTAGAATCCCTCTTCCCCAGGTAGGTCATGAAAACCAGAACCCCTTTTCCTTAAAGCCAGCCATAAAACCTAAAAATGTTCTGTGTAAAACTGGCCATAAAGGACTTATCTGACCTACCTTGTCTGACTGTAGGTCATAAGACCCCCATTCCAGAGAGGGTCTTGCCCCACACCCAGACGGAAGGAATGCGCTCAGAGAGGCCAAGAAGGATCCAGACAGACAGGTTGCTGGCTCTCCCCACTCAGTCTCTTAGCACTAGACCCTACCCTGTTCACCCAGTCATATTTCTGCATGGCTGCCCATACTTTGTGGAACCTAAGCATAACCCCTGTGTCTTTGGGTCTTCATTCTGAAGGCTCCCGTGTATACATGTTAAATAAATTTGTATGCCTTTTCTCCTATTAATCACTCTGCTTCATGTCAGTGATTTTCTGTGAACCCCCCCAGGGCCAAAGGCCTCAGCCCCCACAAAAGAAAGGGGATTTTCCTGTGTTGTGGTTCATATTGAGTTAGGGACAGCCCTCCCGCATGGTTTTCGGGCATTACCTGTTCTGTGCAGATGATCTGGTGCCTGCCACATCCCTTGATGACTGGTAGTAATAATAAAGTCAGCGCTTTCTTATCCATGATATAAAATAATAATTTTTAAAAGGTACATTTTCTAGTGTGAGACTGCTGTAAGTCAGCCCACCTCTCTGATGGACACTGTGTAGTATTTGCACCCACAGAGGAACCCACGGACCCTGCCTTGTATTAATGGCAACAGCGCACCTGCCCCTGCACGTTCCTCGGGTTGCTCCCAGCAGCAACGCGGGTTTCCAGCTGCAGACAGCTGGAGGAAGGGGGCTTGAGAGGGGCTTGCCTGTGATGCACACAAGCGTCCCTCGTGTTGGGGGCACTGACCAGGGGGTGTGTGGGGAGGGACAGAGGAGAGGCACGGGGACGATGTGGTACGATTATAGGGGCCAGGGGCTACTTTACCCAATGCAGATGACAAAACAGTGTTGCACAGAATCACCTTGACAGGCTGGTGCACTGTTTAAAAAAGGAAGAGGGCAGTTTGCTCAAGCCGACTCAGTTCCAGTATTTGGAAAAGGAGAACTTCCCTAAATGACAGATAACAGTAATGCCTGTAGAGTAAAAAATGTGTCTCTAAGTACTGGGTGTAGATAGTTTAAGTGTTTTATTATGGAACTTTTTAAAAAAAATGGAACAGTATCACAAACCTCATGTACCCATCACCCATCTTTAGGAATGATTAACTCCCGGCCAGTCTTATTTCATTTATACCCCCGCCCTGACTCTGCCGTCCCCTGGGCTATGTTGACATCGTATCACTTCTGGGTGTAATTTTAATTGCTGAGAATCATACTTTTTCTGCATTGGAGGTGTATAGCTCTAACTGTGATGTTTGTTTGTTTTTTATTTGTTTATCTTCTCTCCTCCACCCTCAAGAGGTGGCATAGCATGGAGAGCATGAGCCCCGGAGGCCAGAGCAGCATGTGGGTTAGAATTTGGGCTCTGCCTCCTACTAGCTGTGTGACCTTGGCAAGTTGGTAAACCTCTTTGGGCCTCCGTGTCCCTGTATGTAAGCGGAAAAAATCATAACCATAAGCAAGTCAACTGCCAGCTGACTCCATCGTCATTATGTGGGGGTGTCCAAGTGCTCCTTATGACCGAAAGACTGTTTTCACAGATGATTCTTTTATTTTTAATGACCACGATTCAGAAACGTCATGTATGATTCTTATTTAACTGGGCTGTAGTATTACTGGCGAGGAAGCCAAGGCTAGAGGAGGATTGTTTCATTACACACTTGTCTGCTCACTGGGGTCACCTGGGGAGCTTCAGAAACTATTGCAGCCTGCCCCACTCCAGAGACTGTGACTCAATTGATCTGAGAAATGGCCTGGGCTTTGGCGTTTTTGAAGAAGCCCAGATGATTGTTGTGTGCAGACAAGCTAGGGGACAACTGATCTCCTACCTCAAGGCAGGCAGAGCCCAAATGCTATAGTCCTCGGTGTGCTTTCTGCCGTCTCTGGGAGGCGCCATGGACTTGGGAGCCAGGACTTGGCTGGTCAGCCTCAGGACCCCGATTTTCAGAGCCCCCCCCAGAGCTGGGAGGGTGGGTTTGGTTAGCCTCACCCTGCACCCCACCAAGCTAAGCAGATTCCACATCAGGCTTTATGTGTAATGTTTTATTCTTGTTTGTTTGTTTTTGTTTTTTAATCAAAGGTCACTAAAACAAGCAAAAAAATAAATAAATAAATGTGTAAAAACTACTGAATATCACATCCCAGGCACTGTCCCAAGAAAGGGGAATATAACAGTAACAAAACAAGGACTCTCACTGCATTTACATCTTCTGGAATTTAAGGAAAGCAAATTATGAAACCACATATACATTACATTCCCAATTTTAAGAAAAACTATATTCACTTTCAATAAGTTAAACATGTATGTCAAATTGTAAATGATCATATCTAGTTGGACTGTAGGATATTTTTATTTTCTATTTCTGCTCCTATATATTTTCTAACTTTTCTATAATGAACTTGTTACTTTTATAATTAGAAAAAGTTATTTTAAAGTGTTATTAATTTCCTTTTTTTCTAACCTTTCAATAGGCAGCAAAGTAATGGAGAATGGCCTTCTTTTCAAAGAACTTCTCCAGACTCCAAATTTTCGAATTACTGTGGTTGATGATGCAGACACTGTTGAACTTTGTGGTGCTCTTAAGGTAAAGTCAGCCTTGTTATTTCTACTCGAGGAGAGGAGTTAATCAAGCAAGGCAAATGTTAGCATTATTGAATCTAATCCTGAAGAATGGGCTCTGTGTTCTACCCACTTACTTCAGCAAAGAATAGTGAATTGAGAGCCTTGTTTGTAACTTCCTGTTTTGCTGCGGCCTTTCCTGGGTGGTTCAGCTCCTTTCTTACTCATGGTTTGCTTTTACTTGTAAATATGGAAAAATTGTGCTGTTTCGATATTTGGAAAGTTGGCAGCATTGATATTTGGAAAGCACGGAGAGTCCTTAATTGTAGGGCTTTACCCAGGAGCAAATGATTCTAATCATGCATGTATTTCTCCTGTGCATTATCCTGGGCAGGAAGAGGAACTTGTTCCCCCTGAATTATGCTACTCTGCTAGTTTGGCTGGTTGTTCTTGTCAAAGGAAAAAATAATCTGCTGCTGACAGAGGTTTTTCTTAGAATAGTTTTCTCTTTGCCCCCTAGAGGGAACAGATCTGATTAAAGAAGCATCCTCTATGGGCCAGTGGTTTGCAAAGTAAAGGGAAGAGTTTCTACACTTGTGCTTCTGACCTGTTGGCTTCTGCTTTTTAAAGCCTGGGTCACCATCCCTCCCGCTCTCCTGACGACGGTGGGAGCAGCAGGCAGGGAGCTGGGCTGCAGCAGCTACCTGGTCCTTCCTCCCTCCCAGTCAGAGCAGCTTTCACTGCCATCTACAACAAAAAGAGGTGGGGGGAATGAGGAATTCTCAATTCGAATACCCCTTGGAATCACTCCTGAGTCACTTCTCAGGAATTTGAGCACCTAGGGAGGAAGGCAGACAATCCGGCATTCACCAGCCTTTGTCAGGTGAGGATGCCAAAGTCCAAAGAATGCCTTCCCACTCTTTCTCGTAAACTGCACATCTTTTTTTCTAGTAAGAATTTAAAACCACTTTCTAGAATTAGAATTATGTATATATGTGTGGTCACGATACACAATGAACATTTACAAAATTAAAGCCAATTAAAGGCATGAGCTCCCGGGCAGCACGTGCATTTCTAAGTGCCTGTGTGGGGCATGCTTCCCATTATGTGCAGGCCCTGCTAATACACTTACGATGCTGGCCTTGGCTGCTTTGTGTGTTTTTGTTGGTTGAGATTTTTATGTGTTTTTAATAGTCCTTCATTAAACTAACGACCACTCGACAGCAGGGGGCATCATGAATGCCTAATTGCTCAGCGCTGGTCTGAGCTGCTCCAAAGCTGTTTTTAAGTGACTGGATGTTTTTGGTCGTTGATGGAGAAGCTGTGAAATCCTGTCCAGCACAAAGGGTGCTGGGGAAGAAGAGTGATTCTAGATTGAGGGCCCTGGAAAAACTTCTGCTAACGGGAGCCCATGCTGGTCTCACGTCTGAACTTAGAATGGCTTTTCATTTTTCCTAGCAGGACACCTGCAGGTGGAGCTGTGCCTGCTACCCTGGGGGAATGTGATTTATGGGGGATGGAGGCAAAGGAGGGTTGAGGTCCCTTTACCATCCCTCCTCCATGTCCCCCTCATCCTTTGAAACTAGATCAGTTACCATCATTCCTGTCTGCTTGCATCAGAGCTGGGATTTTTGAAATCTGAGAAACAGGCACGTTGGCCGTTATTGAATCCAACCATTGTATTGTTAGATCCGGTTCCCCTCGGCCCCAGGAACAGAGAGGCAGAGCCACCGAGGCTGCAAATGGCAAAGGAGTTTATTGGATAGCTCGAGCTAGGGTCCAAGTCCCAGAGCGCCAATGCAGTGGCCTCCCTATGAACCAGGACCCCGCCCTGGGGTAAAAGTGAAGCTTTTATACTTTCTTTTGCACACGACACACCGGTGGCACACGACACACAGGTTCCACACGACACGCTGGGCACACCATCCTCCCTCCTCCCTTAGTCTATTGGTTCCTTTGAAAGTGGCGGATTGTTTTGACTCCTGATTGGTTGGCTCCAAGCCTCGGGATTTTCAATTTTCACGCCGGCGCCAGTTTTGGTCCGTGTTTTGGTTTCAGGGGAAACTGAAACTTAGGCCTATTTCAGGAAATTCAGCTTGTCATGGAGTCACTCCTGCTCTCACTCCTATATTTAACAAACAACTAAAAGCAAGCACGATTACAGAAGCAAATGGCATTAGTTACAATCAAAGAAAACACATTTTTCTAATCTCAAACAATTTGTTCCACACAAAACAAAGTACATTCTCCTACTATCAATTCCTGTCTTTCAGTATCTGCTGTATCGTGCAGATAAGGAGATTCAGATCCAGAGAGTGAATGACTTGAGGGTAGCACATATTGGCACAGAGTGTGAACGTGGGTTTTGAAACCCATAGCCCGGTGTCCTTTGGTTACTGTGTACAACCTGCCTTTTCTAATTTGCATCCAGGCACTGTGAATAAAACAAATCCCTCCCTCATCAGAGCCTGCCAAAGCAAAGACGGATGGCCATATGTTTCTTCCATTACATAAACAATAGTTTGGGGGTTTTTTCCTGATTATAAAAGTAGTCATATTCATTGTATTTCACACAACGGAAAGGTGTAAAGAAGAAAGTGAAAATCACTGACAGTCTTACATCCTGAAAGTAACTGCTGTTAGTGTTTGTTGTATATCTTTCCCATCTTTTTAGCATGTGTACATACATGTATGTCCCCTTTTTAAAACAAGCACTAGATCTTACTGTTCAAGTAGTATAATGTGTTTTACTTTTTTCCCATTAACAACCTTTAGTTATCTTCTCATACTAGCCAATAAAAAAATGTACGTTATCTTTTTGTACTCAAAAACACAGGCCTTTGACTTACTAGAAAAAAAAATATGAAAACAGATCCCTACAAGGATAAAATAAAAAGAAAATTTGAAGGAATTACGCATAATTGTTTTGTGTCAGTGCCTCTTACTACCTTCAGAATGTCCTTCACAAACTCTTAGCTATATTAATCTCTTAATCAGTAAGGAGGTATTCTTTTTAAAAAGTCAGCTTTAAGTGTAATTCATATAATTAAATTGCACCTATTTAAAGTATATAATACAGTGGAATTTGACAGTTGTGTACATGCATTCATGAAAACTGCCACCACAGGCCGGG
>CAUYSK010027907.1:0-34060 GCA_963575035.1 Avahi laniger
AGGAATCTCAAACAAATCAGTAGGAAAAAACTCAACAAATAATACAATTAAAAATGGGCAAAACATTCGAGTGCAGGTGTCTTTCTTATACAGTATCATTTGCTCTTTTGAGTAGATGCCCAGTAATGGGATTGCTGGATCGAATGGTACTTCTACTTGTATCTCTTTAAGGTATCTCCATATTGCTTTCCACAGAGGTTGCACTAGTTTGCAGTCCCATAAGTGAGGTATCCCAAGAATGGAAAGACTAGCACCACATGTATTCACCATCAAATTGGTATTAACTGATCAACACATAAGTGCATATATAAGAATAACCACATGTATTCACCATCAAATTGGTATTAACTGATCAACACATAAGTGCATATATAAGCACCACATGTATTCACCATCAAATTGGTATTAACTGATCAACACATAAGTGCATATATAAGAATAACATATATAAGAATAAGGGGAGGGGGGAGGGGGAGGGAAGGAGGGGACAGATACATGCATACACAAAGAGTGCAATGTGCACCAACGAAAGAATGGACATATTTGAAACTCGGACTTGAGGAGGGAGGTGGGGATAAGGGCATCATACGCAACCTAAACATCTGTACCCCCATAATATGCTGAAATAAAAAAAATGGGCAAAAGATCCAAATAGATATTTCTCAAAATAAAAAATACAAATCACCAGCAGATATATGAAAAATGTTCAACATCACTAATCATCAAAGAAATGCAAATTAAAGCTACAATGAGATATCATCTCAGCCAGTTAAAATGGCTTTTATTCAAAAGACAGGCAATAATGAATGCTGGTGAGGATGTAGAGAAAGTAGAAAATTAGTACGCTGTTGGTGAGAATGTAAATTACTACAGCCACTATCTAGAACACCACGGGGGTTCCTCAAGAAACTAAAACTAGAACTACCATATGATCCAGCAATCCCACTGCTAGGTGTATATAGAATAGAAAGGAAATCAGTGTATCAAAGAGATATCTGCACTCTCATGTTTATTACAGACCTAGTCACAAAAGCCAAGATATGGAATCAACCCATGTGTCCAGTAATGGATGAATAGATATGTTTATTTGATGGTGGTAATTTAAGATATTTGAGTGAAGAGAGAAATGATTGAAGGTGTATTCCAGGAAGAAACGGGAGGGTTTAAGAAGTTCAAAGTACAGAGAAAGAAACTTCAGGGAGCGTGGTTTGGTATTTATGGGATATCACATATGAAATAGAAAAATGAGGACAGAGAGGCACCTGAGTGGGTTTGAGAAATCTGGAATTTTTTCCTGTATGTATGTTATAGGAAACCACTGAAGAATTTTAAGTACCTAAATTGAATGTGCATATTTCTGCTTTAGTAAAGGATGAAATCGAGCATGACATAGTCCAGGGACTATGTGAAAGCAAGTTTGAATTTGGCATGGCCTATAGCAATAGAAAATAAAGAACAGATTTGAACCCTAGTGCTATTTAGGAGGTATTTATGAGAGAACTGACAAACGCATGGATTTGGGAGATAAGGGAAAAATGTGAAGTTAATGAGGGTCATTGGCTAAAAATAATCATTACTGTGACCTGGTCAAATTTAATGTTAACCAAAAAAGTAGCTTTTCTATATAGAAGAAATGCTTTTTGAAATAAAGCACAAAACACCTAGAAATAAACCCAACAAGATATTCTCAAGATGTGTGTAATCATAATTTAAAATTTTATTGATACGTACAGTAAAACTTTAATAACTAGAGAGCAATATCTTGTGCTTGTGTGGAAATAATGACATAAATTCCTTGTAAATTCAAACAGAAATCCCACATGTTTAAACAAAAATGTCATCATAATTTTCCATCCTCCTCCTCCTCCTCATCCTCTACTTCTTAATTTAGATCTTGGAAAACAAATTTTAGATGTATATATAAATGTGGAAAAATAAGAATAAAAAGGTAAAGAAAAAATTTTTAATGGTAGAGAATTACTTCTAAGTATATACTCAGCTGTACTAATTAAAACCATGTAATAATGGCTTGGGGACTGACAAATCAATGGAACAGAACAGAGCACAAAAATAGTCATTTATATGGAATATCTAGTACATGACAATATAGGTTTTCAAAAATCCCTGATGAAAAAATAGATTACTCAATAAACTTGATTAGGATAGCTAGCGATGTTTTGAGGGAAAAAAAGCTGGACTCATGTTTCTTAACAAAATAAATTCTAAATGGTACAACTATTATAAATGACTCACTGTCAATAAAATTTAAAAAAATACTAAACTGCAAAAAATGTTTGCATATAGCATAGATATAATTTTGGTAATATATAAAAATAACTTATTAGTAAATCAAGGGAAAACTACATAAAATGGGCAAAGGACTAGGAAAGCCAGTTTCTCTCTATGCCTGTCTCTCTCTCTCTATCCTTCTCATACATACTACATGTAACATATAAATGACTAATAATGCGCATAAAAAGCTCACTTCACTAATTAAATTATGCCAATTAAAACAAAATTTGACTGATACTTCACCCACTAGCCTGGTGAATATTGAAAACATTTATAAAATCCTGTGTTATTTAAAATGCGGGAAAACCAGTACTGTCATCTCCACTTTCTGGAAATGCACACAAACTTTATGCCAACGTTCATGGGTAAACTTTGCAAACTTTCAAAAAATAAAATATATATGTCATTTGGAATTTAGTTTACAATAAGATTTTCTGAACAAGTGTTCATTAAATGTATAAGGATCTTCATTGTAATAGGAGTGATATTGCATTTATATACATAAATTAGGCTACATACTTACAATGTAGTACTATGGAGCCATTAATAAATAAATAGTGAGTTATAGCTATGAGTTTTTCATGGAAAGATATGTATAGTTATATTTTGAATTGAAAGTCACAAGTTGGAGATCAGTATATATAGTTTGACTACATTAAAAATAGCATATGCACATGCTTTTATATTTGCACATGCATGCAAAGAAGTGTTGGAAAAATACACTCCAAACTACCAACAATAGCAACATCCGAGAAGAGGAATTAAGGCCGTAGTGGATAGAAGAAGTGTTTCATTTTTTTTTTATTTTTGAACACTTTAATATTTTTCTGAATTTTTTCTATTATGGCTATATATTACTTTTTAATGAAGACTACTTAATATACAGTGGTGAATTAAATGCTATAATTCCCTTCAGTCCTAAATGGATTTCTTAGCAATATAAAATTTGGAATAAAATTAGATACCCTTCCTCTCCAATAAAGCATGTGTTTCAGTAGGCAGTTGAGCAGACCTGTTGTGGAGGCATACTTAAAGAGAACTGAGTAAAACAGCTGTTAATATAACCCACCCATATTACTGTATGAGAAACCCCTCCATATGACTTGACCTGCAAACTCAACGACTCAGTTCACTTTGTCAGGAATATATTTATTCTGGAGATGGAAGTATGTGATTATCATAACTATATGTTAGATATTTAACAAAATCTTCTGATATTCTCGCTCTGGTTTCTTGCTCCTCAGGAAAACTTCCTAAATTGGCTTCCCAAGAACTTCTGCTTGTGTTGTAAATTAATAAACTGATATTCTCATTTATACTTCAGGCTTTATAAACTTGATTAACGTGAGTCTCATATTCAGCAATTGACCCGCACTGGGAATGCTGACAAAATCAAACTTCTAAGCACAGGAAACCAACCCTACATCTTACACTCTGTTGTCATCTCCAAGGTAAATATTGCTTTTAGAAGCCTTCATTCAAATTAAACAGCCTTTTGCTGAAAACAGTCCCTCTAATTAAAGTGTCACATTTCTATCAAATTATAATTATTATCTTTTCAGATAATAATTCTTAGATTTGCTTTGAAAAGAAACAGAAAAACCCAATCCTGATTTGGGGATTGGGTTCATTTGGTACTAAGTAAGTGATAAGCAAAGAGGCATTCACTTATCAATTATGCAATAATTATTTTATTTATCTCCTTCCCATCTGCTTCCAGGGTAAAGGATAATATCCTGTGAGTTGAAACATCCTTTTTACATATTTGAAAGGCTGCGTTGGCTTTTGTTAATTATATTAATTACTGTAACCCAAAACAACCTAGTTTTGCCTGAAATGTTAGTCAGGCCTTGGAATAGAGCAGGGAATGCCTTATGGAAACAATATCTCCATCTGTCTAGCATTCTGTATTGGTATTTGTTCACTCTGCTTTAAAGAATTTGATCATCTTTGACCATATATTAAGCAGATTATAAAAGTATAAATGTGATGCATTGAACCTGCATAAAGAAAATGTTTCTATATAAGTATGGATCAATTACTTCTAAAATTCTATTCAAGCAATTAGTTCTCATATTCATTGAGACTAACCTTGAGGGTATTAATTTTCGGATAGTATTATTAATAATTAATGCATCTATAAAGATTACATTTCTTGTTTATATTTGTATCTAGGATCTTTGCATTTCCATCCCCCTTTTAGACTAAAAAAATCAACTAATTTCTCAAGAAAGATTCCTCTATTTTGCAAGCTCAGAAACTAGGTACTGTCCTATCTTGCTCTTAGACATTTCTGTCACTATTTTTTTTTTTTTAGAAACGGTGGCCAAACTCCGAACATGTTTTCCTGCTGTTGCTATAACAACTTGTCCTTCAGAATGTCAACATGCCAAGGAATTGAGAAGCAACTGGCTTTTTTCCTTATAGAGGAGGGTTAAATGAATGAATCAAACAATATATGAGGTACCAATGCATATGGATTATAGTGGTCTCACTCTTGGCCCCTACTGGCAGTCTGCTACTCAGGGCTTTGTGGAAGACAGGAGTGGAACAAGAAAGGAAATGGATGGGAAACGAGAAGTGAAGACTTTGGCAAATAGGCAATAGGTTCTAGATCGGTAGCTACCATTCCAAGTGGAATTAATGTCCCCAAAAAGGAACCCAAACACCTTTTCACTCCCCTCTCTCTTCTGCCTCTGCAGGGAATTAGAGAGATGAATTGGGTGAACTGTATTTAGGGAAGTGTGGAGGACTGGGCGACAGTGAATAGAAATCTAAAGAAAGGCTCCAAAACAGTACATCAATGACTCTTTGGCTTTGAATCAAGTGGTTAAAATGAAAGCCACAGTTATTAAAAGAATAAAGAATTTCATGTAAAATTCGAGTTTGTCAAATACTTTTCTTAAGGCCGAATGAGAAAGATTTTACTTAATAAAAAAATTGTAGTACAAGTTGTTATAAAAGAAACTGGAAGGTTTAGAATTGTATCTCGTTCTAGGGCTACAGCCTAACGTAGGTATGTACACTGAAGAAGGGAACCTCATTTAGCAATGTGTCATTGTATCTTAAATATTTACTAACATACATGAGTATGCAGGCCGATTTGAACATTCCTGGTGTTCGGGCTGTATCTTTTTAAGAAGAAATCTCTTCCACAAAACTCACATACATGGCTGTGTGCACAAACCATGTTTTGGGCCTCCACTGAAGTTGCTTCCTTTACCCTCTTGATAACTTTTACTCTTCACCCTCCTCACCATGAACAGAATTAACCCTGACATAGATATTTGGTTTTGTCACCTTGGACCAGGGATGGCAGTGGTCTCAGCCTTGCACACTGTATGCTGGATACATTGAACCTAAGGGAAGTGTGAACCAATGATAGTTGGCACAAAGAACTCAAATGCATCCATTTACTCTCCGGATATATCTGTGTAAGCACTGGTAGATAGTATGAGTTAATGATCCCAGTCCTGTAAAATGTGCGAAAGACTACCTGTAATGTGATACCTGATGCTCCAAATGAGTTCCTTAAGTTGTAACAGATGATTTGATACAGCCCATTCAGTAAAGGAATGAAACAGGCCAGTGGCTTGGCTTCATCAAAATGTCAGAATAGAAACTTGGAATCCTTTTAAACTTCTCTCTCCTCCACCTCTTACTTTCAATCTGTATCCATGTCCTGTAAATTTTACTTACTAAATATGTCTCTAATCTCGTCATGCTTCTCCAGTCATACCACTAGAGATTTATTTCAAACCCTCATAATTTCTTATATGATTTACCATACTTTTCTACTGGATTATTTTATTATCTATATTTGTTTACTATAAATCTCTGATGTTTCTCAGTAATCTCTGTGACAGAGAGGGAAAGAAAGAGAGAAAGGAGAGGGTGAAGAGAGAAAAATGAAAGCTTGTTTTCCTTATTGTACCTCCACCATATGTTACATTACCCACACGTTGTAGATGAGCAAAACATATGTTTTGAATACACATATAAATGAATGAATAAGGGTTGCATGCATGATTGGAAAAATGCATTCAGGTTTACTATTATACAGGACGTTGCCATAGTGATTTTTGTAAATATAAAACTGAACTAGTCACTCTAAACTTTAAAGATTTTACTCCATGGCTTTAAATGTGAGGCCTACCTGATTTGGAAACTATGAACATCTTTTATGTCAGCTTTCAACATCACTCTACATACCTATAGTGGTTGAGCTCACTCTCAATCATTTGTTTTTGTCCTTCTCTGAAAACACCGTTTAGTTTCTCATCTCCACGTCTTTACATGTAATGTTATTTTTGCCCAAATACACCTATAGCACTTCTTTAAACATTCACTTCGACTTCATGAGGAAGTAGAGCACATTGCTTACCTTTGCCACAGGGCTAGAGTCTATTGTGATTTTTGGTTCAGTATTGTACCCCCACTTTAGAAGACGAGTACTTCCAATGTGAGGACAGAGGTGCTGTATACCCAGGGCCTTGTTGAGTTCCCTGCACTTAGTAGACTTGTAACATGTAGTTATTGGAAAGAGAAAAGTTTCAAGTATATATTTACAGGTAGTCTTTCACACATTTGAAACATTCGACAAGACAAATAACACAAAAGGTGATTGGTACATTCAGACACTTGCATCAGTTTGAATTTAGAATGGACATTCATCATTAAATTCAAAATCTTCTTCTTTTATTTTTTTCTTGGAACATAGTTATTTAAATTTTAGGTTTCTTATTTTTATTTTTAAATATTTATTATTATTTATTTATCATTTGCAATTTATTTTAATTAGATACCCTTTATGAATCATCATCATCATAATCGTTATTTACCTTGCAATAGGTTTTTATTCTTATTTTTTTTGAAGTTGTGTGGATTCTTGTTTAGGCATCTACTCACACATATCCCTACACTCGGAGCTGTAGATAGAGTGTGCCACCACAACCAGCTATTTTTTTCCATTTTAGTTGCCCAGCTAATTTCTTTCTATTTTTAGTACAGACTGGTCTCACTCTTGCTGAGGCTGGTCTCAAACTCCTGACCTCAAGCAATCCTCCTGCCTCAGCCTCCCGGTGTGCTAGGGTTACAGGCCCGAGCCGCCGTGTCCAGCCATCCTGCTTCTTAATGAATGCTAAAACCAAAGCTCCTTGTAATTGAAATTGGCAAATAAGCAACTGAAATACCATTCCCAGTTTACTGTGATTATCTTCTGCTTCCTCTTTATTTTTCTCATCTTGATATACTCATTACTTTCTCCTGAGCTCCGATAATGCTTTTAAAAGGTGAATGATATATTGCATCCTCGATTTCTCCATGTTTCATAATATAATTTTTAAATGATATTACTGTATTCAATTAGTTTTGTAAAATAGTCTTGATATCACCTGGATGAGGCCATCATAGTTTCACATAATTTGATTCAAGGATTGATAAGGGAGACACAGAAAGAAGGGGAGAAAAAGAACGATGTGAGTCAGTTTCTCAGCTTTCCCTTTCTTGGCATCATTCATACTTTCATTGAGAAAATATTAATTGAGGCTTGGCCATCAAGTAACAGTTTCTAATAAGGGTTCCCAGTTGGAGTTAAATTTGAACTGATATGTGATAAAGAACAAGGAGTTAATTAGAAAACTAAATGAAGGAAAAATGAGACAAGAAAAAAAGTTGCAGGTAAGATAATAAAGGTATCTTAGAGTTATGGAGATTTCAAGGTTAACATCCCTATAATTACTTTATTTGCCTTACAAAGCATGTATCAATATTATTTTTTTTAAATTTGTTTTATTGCATTTCAAAAAATTTAGTAATCACTCATTTTGTTTATCTTGTAATTTCAGGTACTTTGCAAGATACTAAAATTTGTGGCCCTCTCCTTTGGGACTTACTGTCTCAGATATTTAGTAGTGCTGATGTTTGTCAAGCATCTTTATTTTTTTGCTCTTGATTGCAAATGACAGACAATTTTTGTCAGTTTACTTGAAAAGTATTAAGTGCATCAAATACAGCTCTTATATCAAGCATCTACCTTTCAATTCTCTGACTGGATTTAAATTTTGTTTATCTTTATTTATACATTTGCTAATATATTTATACGTATATGTTTCCCCAATTCAAGTCTATATTTAGCCATCTTGACATTTAGATGTACGGATACATGCAGGCTTCTATTACACTAATTTTATCAGGAACTGTATCTGCTCTTCATTTGGCAATAAAGTATCCACTGAAACTAGGCATTTGTTGCAACTCTCCAAGGTACTGCAAACTAACAGTATCAGTGGAAGCTTTAAGATATGCTAAGTTTATGCATCAGGAGTTGTACTCCAGCGGTTTTTCGGCTCAGCCTATGTAGCAAGTAAGACCATATAATCATCATTCGAAGAATGTTCCAAGTTTGTTTGCATTAATAATTATACTAACAGTGAGCGGGACTTTGGGAAGTAATTTAAAGGTGAAAGAAAATATATTTCCTTATTAAAATATTAAAGCCTAAATATTTGTATAAAGCAAACTATAGGAATTACTTTACTAGAGACTGAGGAAAAGATTTAAATTATAATAAAGGACACAGAAGCTGGTCTGAATAAATGGAGAGACATGTCATATTCTTGGATGGTACAATTTAATTTTATAAAGATGTCAAGTTTCAGAAAATGGTTTTTCAGTTTGTAGTTATATTGTTTTGTGAAATTTGATAAGCTTAAAATGTACATGGAAAATTTAAGGTGCATGAATAATTACCTAAAAATTGAAAGCAGAAGAATTTAGTAGATGCTGATGGGCAACTGGTTCACTAAACATTACTGCTTTCCTGCCCTAAACTATAACAGAAGTGGAATTTAAATTAAACAAACTTTAAATTCAAATATGGTAAACTTAAGATAAAACTGAAGCTAATAGAAGAAAAGGTAAGAGACTATATTTGTGACCGTCGTTTCTTCTTCCTCCTTTTCTCCCCCTCGTCTCATTTTCTCTTCTTCCTCTTTTGGTAATTGATTTAGGCCATTTAAAAGAAGAACTATAAAACACTTAATCCAGTAGCAATGTCAGTGTTGACCGTGTTGTTGATGTGTTGTTGAATACATATGTTAAGGTGATCCTAGAGTCAGAAGCAATATACTATTTATAAATATCTATATATTTGTTTAGTTTCATTATTGTGTTAAAAACTAAAATCTGATTTGTTTCTTTTAATTAGTGCATGCAAATATTAATAGGTTGATTGTCTAAAATTAACAGAAACAACCATCCCGTTCACATGAGTTTTGGTATAAATAGAAAAATATTTAGAAAAAAATTAATATCTTGTCAATATGTAGTTTATTCTATGTTTGCTCTGACAGGAGAGCACAGTCTCAAGTTATTTTTCCAGTAGTAGAAAGCTACCCTAGTTCCCTTAGAGCCACAGCAGTTTGCAGTCAGCAACCATAAATGGAATGACATTAAACTTGTCCTCCTCCTCATAAGAATAGGCTATAGACTTGTGACCTCCGCCTCATTAATTGTGCAGTGTGCTCTGAGTTAATAAATTGTAGCCCAAATAATTCAGAATTGTGTCACATACTCTGAGATTTTGTTTTGTTTTGTTTTGTCTTTTGCCTGTCTGGAAAAATAAAGAGTCCTAAGCTGTCATTGCTCACTGTTATGCCTAGGGAGGGTTCACTGCCATTCCTTGTGTCCAGGGAATTCATGGGCTTTTGTCCCCAGTCCCAATCTATCTTCAATGTCCTCTTCACTCTCTAGGAACTTGACCTTGGTTTCTCATCCCCTATATTTCTTGGTCACAGACAGAGTTCAAGGTATTGACTCTGTTGAAAATTCAAACTCTGAAATGTCTTCTTCATTGTGTAGCCTAAAGTAATGCCAGTGACAATCCAACCTAGACCAGTACTAAAGCTTAGCGCATAGATGACTTGTTAGTCACCAACAGTGTTTGTGTTAATAGCATTCAAATTTCCTTTAGCAACTATGCAGACATTATTTAATGCTCTGTATTTAAATCACATGCTTTATATACTTCCTACATTTAAGAAAGGTGTGGAAGAGAGATTAGAAGTTTAAGAATCATTCTGTTAAGAAATTTCTGTTCCATGTATAAGTCATCTAACCTATCTGGGTCTCCAGTTCTACAACCGTAAAATTAAAGGATTAGAATAGGTCGCCTTGAAGTTACCTTCAAGCTCTTAGATTTATGATTTCAAATTCAGGGGAAAATCCCACCAATATCCTTGAAAAGCAAAATTTGTTCAAGGTGTCTGTCAAGAGTTTAAACTGGGGGAAAAATAAAAACAACTTCAAGGAAGGACCTACTGCAGTGGTTGCTAGGGAGAACAGCTGCATAGCGGCTCAGGTTATTAATCAATAATATCTTGCTAAGTAGCCAAACATCATGGCAGAAATACCAATATTAGAGCAAAGTTTCTTTTGATTGAATTGTATATACAGAGGTTTCTTATTAAAGCTCAAACATCTATAGCAATATTTATCTATTGTTAGCTATTAACCACTTACTACATCAGTTTTCAAGTTTTAGGGCAAACCAGTGACATTTTGAACAGAGGAAACAAAGAAAGGAAGACATAGATTATGGCAGGGCTGCTGGAGTAGCTGTAGCAACACAGGAAGGAATCTCAGATTAGGGGGAAGATTATAAAGATCTTAGGGAATCCAGGGAAAAATACACCATGATGAGGAAAGAGACGTGGTAAAACCAGAGATAGAAAGATACTGAGAAGAACATGTATGACAATGGTACCCAGAATCAACATGTTCCACAAATGGAGTCGATAGGTAGAAAGAATAATGAAGTTCATTGTCTAAAAACCCAGCATTATTTTTTCTAATTCAATGTTTTATATAGCATATTCTAGATCTATTATGATCCTTAATATTAAATTATTAAAATCAAAACAGCATATTTCTTAGTGTGAGAATAACGATATATTTCAATGATTATTTCATAAAGAAATCATCAGAGCTTAGTATCACTTCTAAAGGGGTTTACTTTTAAAAAATGTATTATTAATGTTAATTTTGATTATAAGCTTGTATACATTTATGAGCTACAATGTGATATTTTTGTATGTGTCTACAATGTAGCATAATTAAATCAAGCTAATTAACATATCCGTCACCTTGCATACGTATCGTTTTTGTTTTACTTTGTTTTTTAGAGACAGGAATTTCACTTTGTTGCCCACATTGGCCTCAAACTCCTGGGTTCAAATTCAAACTCCCACCTCAGCCTCCCAAGTAGCTGTCCTTTGTTATGGTGAGACATTTGAAATTAACTCTCTTCATTATTTTGAAATATAGAATACATTATTATCAACTGTAGTCACCGCTTTTAATTTTTGAAGCAGAGAATACTAATGGGGAGCTTTAAGTAGCTGCAACCATCAGATATTAAGGCAAAATAGTTTGTTAGTTCTGTTTAGCTTTTTCCTAAATCTTACATTAAATAGTTATGATGAAAATGATTATGTATATTCAGATAGCTTAGGCACAATTTGGGGGTTCATGTTTCGTGGAACTAATATATTATGAAGATTTGAAGATTTTCCTATTTGTGACATATTTGGACAAGTGTTTTTATGACATTTCAGTAAGTTCTTGAATTTTTTTTGGCTGCATAAATAAACTAAATTGAATTTCTTAAAATGAAATGGTATGCCGAAGAATTAAGTGATGAAATACATGTTAATACCTACTTCATATCCATATCATCTTGGACAATTGTATGGTGCTCTATTGTCTAATCAATTTATAAAGTATAAATAAGTCAAGAGCTGGGAGATCCATCACTGACTACGTGGCTGGAAATCATTAACTGATCTATAGAAAATGATAGTTCTCAAGTGAGAGAAAGACCCCTAATATCTAATGTTGGGATTTAAAAAAAGAAAAAAAAGATAGGGGAGATAGAATGCTATGCAAGCTGCTAAGGAAAACAACATGGAAGTTCCTCAAAAAACTACAACTAGAATTACCATATGATCCAGCAACCCCACTTTTGGGTATTTATCTAAAAGAATTGAAATCAGGATGCCAAAGAGGTATTTGCACTTCCATGTTCATTGCAGCATTATTCACAAAAGCCAAGACATGTAAGCAACCTAAATATTCATGGATGGATGAATGAATACAGAAAATATGATATATACATATGAGGGACTGTTATCCAACCTTAGAAAAGAAGGAAATTCTGCAATATGTGACAGCATGGATGAATCTTGGGTAATATGCTAAGTGAAATATATCAGACACGGAAAGATAAACACTTGCACTTTATGAAGTATCTGAAATAGTCAAACTCATAGAAGTAGAGAGAAGAATATTGGTTGCTAGGGGCTGGGAGAGGGCAAATGAGGAGTTGCTGATCAACAGGTACAAAGTTTCAGTTATGCAAAATGAATAAATCCTAGAGATGAGCTGTGCCTACAGCTAACGATATTGTATTGTACACTTAAAAATCCATTAAGAGGGTGGAGTTCATGTTAGGTGTTCTTACCACAACACAAATAAAAAATTTAAAAAGAAAGAAATAAAAAAGAATGTTTTGTACTCCAAGAACATTTTCTTCATAACCCATCTCAAGAGTTTTCAAAGCAAATGTTACTAGTGGCTGTGAAAAGAAGCAGACTCCAAGGTAGGTGGGTGGGTAAAAGTGGTTTGCCAGCAGGAGACTGATTATCATGAGATAAACAGTCTGAACAGAGGAGAAGGGCTCTCACCAAGAAGCTGAGTGTAAAAACTGTGTGCTTGCAGGTGCGGGCAAGGAAGGAGAGCATGTCAGAACAGCGCGCCTTAGGCAGCAGTGCTGAAAGAAAGAGACATTAAGAGTGATTTTAAGCAGCTGCAACTAGTGGGCAATGGTTGGAGAGGGAGACATGTCTAAAGAGGAATTTTCAGAAGTTTTCTTGTCAAGTACCTGATGTCACTTTGAGAAAATCTACATTGGCAGTTGACATTATTTTCTCACAAATTGTTTAGAATTTTGTAGGATTCAGTAAACTTTTCTTTCATTGTTACAAAACCATGATGTCCTATGCCAGGACAGAGCTCAATAGTGCTTTTATTTTGTTCACAATCACAGAATCATAAAATACACCTTTATTCAGAGCTTCCTTCCCTCCTTTTGCCTGATCAGTATTTTCCAGTGGCATCTATCCTCTCTGAAGTGGGCAAGCCACACATTAGCCAGCCTAAGAGAAGTGAAAAGGAGCAAGATTATTCAGTGACTTAAGAAAAGTGTTTGCAGAAATGATGTTTTATAGCTTAGTGGAAGATAGAAAAACTTGTGTATATTAAAAAATGATTTATTTAATTTAAAATTTATTATCCATTTACTTGGAATCCCTGATTTTGCTTGAGAATATTATTTGGCATCATTAAATAAATGTCTGCGTAGCCACAAAGTTTGGAGCACAACATACCAAGTTGCCCATGTGAGGAGCAGCTCAATTACGAATTGGCAGTGGAGTTGGGAGGATCTGTCATTGAGGCTTTCAGTTTGGAGCTCATAGTTGGAACCAGTTAGTTTTATCTGCTTGTGATGCGGTGATTTATACGGGTGTCACTCTAGGTTAGAAGGTACACCTCCGTAGCACATTTCCTGTCTTCTGAAAAATGACTGCTTATTCCTCTGAGGTGCCTGCCAGGATAACCTGAAATAGAATTATGAGCTCTCTATATGTCTTTTTCCAGAAAGATATCATGAAATTTGGTAATTATCCATCCAGATATTTCAAGTTGATTCAGCAACAACAAAAAAGACAGAAACTTAATTGTGTTTTTGTACTTGGCATATATTTCACTCTACTTAAAAACCAAAACAAAGTTACGAAGAATTTTTCAGAATACCATTCCAGTTTATATTGTTTTGAGAAAAAAAACTCATATAATCATTAAAAATACACACACAAATATACCTTATTTTATGCTTTCTTAGTGTATGCATGTGTATGCCTGTTGTATGCGTGTTTGAGTATACAGTCACAAAACACATCAATTATTTCACTCATTGTTTATTCCACTAACATGTATAAAGAGCTCACTGCTGATAGATGGATGGGAGGCCAGCAACGGCCACCTGTCCATGCTGGAGATCCAGGTTACTGAGAAGATGGTTGGGGTAGTCTCAAGGATGAGCAGGTTCAGATGAGTGTAATGCCTTATCGAGACTTTAGAAGATGGAGCAGCTTCATAAATCATTTTTATCATGAAATTCCTTGAGGAGAGTCCTAGTATCCAATCCTCTGTCCAGCAGCCCAGAATTTTCTGGTATCCAGCTAACCCTGGTGAAGTTTGACTTTCTCCAATCCAGCCAAGAGTAAGCAGCAGAATCTGAATCCTTCCTTTTACTTCCTATCCATTCTGTTTTTCTTATTTTAATTTATTTTCCCTATCTTTCCTATTTTTTTCTGGCACAAAAAGAATGAAAAGGAACAGATAATAATGACACATTCAAGATGCCACAGCTCATCTGCCTTGGATTTTTATTATATATTAATTGACCCATGAGGTAAAATTGTCTGCCATAGAAGAAAAACCATATTTATGATTTTGAAATTCATATCCAAGAAAACATAACACTTAAATATTCTCAGTCCATGTTAGTTTCCTTCCCCACCTCAAACATAATTTGAAAGGTAATGTGAAATGTAGAAGGGATTTTGCTATACGAAAGAGCTGGCCCTGCATCCTCATTGGTCTACCACACTCTGTTACTTTGACAGATTTGCGACTCCACAGTTACCAGTTTCGTCATCTGTATTAAGGAACTAATGAGTCCTTAATGTAGAAGAGACAGAGATAGAGTTAAATACACAGTGGCTTCTCAATAATTATCTGTTCCTTCCCATTAAATAGATGTGAACATGATCTTTAATCTTCACATTCTTCGAACAGAGGAATGAATGATAATAACAACATTTATTGAACATTTACTATCTTCCAGGCACTGGGCTAAGTGCTTTAATACAGTAGCCCATTTAATTCTTATGACAACTTTAAAAATTAAGAACTATTATGATCTCTTTTATAGTTAAGGAAAATGAGGCATGTAGAGTTGTAGTAATTTGTCCGAGGCTGTGTGACTAGTGGTCTGGTCTTTCCATCTTATCTGTGCTGTTATCCACTAGACTACAAATCTCTTCTCCAAAACATCAAATCCAAACATTGCTTTCAAATCATTATTATATAAAATTTTCAGAATATATTTACAACTAAATGATGAAACAGTTAATTAAAATATTTCCATCCTGTTCATGTTTTTGTTTTTGAATGGACGGAAGGAGAAAGGTAATTCAAGACATAGATGAGAAATCCTGAGTTCAGACAATAGTGCTAAAAACTGGGTTTATGTCCAGATTACCAAATATAATCTACTCCTACAATTCCCTGAAAAATAGGCAATGTGGACATCTCTGGAATTGAACATGCTTGATTACTAAAGTTACTCTCAATATTCCCAAATTATTTTTTTTTCTTTTTTTTTAATTTCAGCATATTATGGGGTACAGATGTTTAGGTTATGTATGTTGCCCTTGCCCCCTTCATCCCAAATTATTTTGATATAAAGACATTAGGAATGTTATTTAGAAAAATGCTAAACAAATAATCTATCTCATTAAGACATAAAGATGCCAACATGTCATGTCTTTTTAGGTAAAAGGACACAATTCCTAACAACAAGAAATTTAAATATAATATATTAGGGAATATAACTAAAGGAAGATGACAATTTTAATGTATCATCAAGTCTTTAGCAATAGAGGACAGATAATTATTAACTCTGAATGATTTGACCTCCACCTTCCTGTAGCTGTTGGGGTGTGTGTGGGGGAGCTCTGGGTTGGGGTGTATGATTGATGGAAGAGGGTGGGGGGGTGTTATGAAGCTTGTTAAACCCAGTTAGATCTGATGATTCTCTCAAGCTTATCCAGCCACTGGCCTGAAGAAATATCTCTCTGGCCTAAGGCTGATCAATCTGATGACTGATTATACTTCTGTCCAGTTAGCTGCCAGAGGTGAGAGAGATGAGTCTCCCTAAATCCCTTATCATCTTACACTCTGTAGCTTTCCTTTATTTCTGGCACCATCATTGTACCTTGGCCCTTCAATCATCACCTCCACTGTCACATTCAAAGCTCTTACTGATGGTTCCAAAATGTCACAAAGGTAAGATACGTGAATGTATGGAGGAAACAGAGAATCTTCAGTTCTATTTGTATTCACTCTAATCCTTCCAGTAAGAAGACATTGACACATATCAATTTCATGCTGGCAAACTACAGCAAAGGGAAATTTACCAGAGGAACACTTCTTTGTTTGTTCGTTTTCTCAGAAGAATAACTGATTTAAGATCTTAAGAAATACCTTCTTTTTGTGTGCAGGGATGTGTGAAATAAATCCTGATTCAAACAGAATATTGGTTTGTTGGTTGATTATCTGATTTACCAAAGAATTCTTAATGTACTGTACTTATAAGTAAATATTCTTTTTAAGACAGAGGTTGATTTTGTGTCACTATAACACATGTATCTCAGAATAGGTAGTACTTTATAACTTTATTGTCAAGTAGATGCTCAGTGACACTTTTCCATGATGTATATAAAGAGTTTGGACTAAATTATCTCCAAATTGCCTTTCCAGGGTTCATGCATCTTTGTGTACTTGGGAAACCAAAAGAAGAAAAGTCACAATTTGGCCTGGTTTTTCCATTGTCTGTCAAAGCAGTTATGGCATTTCCCCTTCATTTGGTGTGACCATTGCTTTCTTCAGTCTTCTAGGAGCCATCTTCAAAACATGTTTGCAATGTTTGCTACGGTGTTTTTCAGAATGTAAAATCCTGTACCCTAGGAAAGTGCTTCCATCTTGATAAACTTTTCCTTGTCTAACGTTATACTCTTCCTGACCTATTGATCCATAACCTTTGGAATTCTGCGCCATCCGTACTCTCACAATTTCTGCCCTAACAAGTTGATTGCGTGCCACAGCAATTTCAGCGCCTAATCCCATTCCTCCCTGAGCAGATTCTGCTCATCTCTGGACACCTTATATTTTTTCCCAACCATCTGATATCTTTTACCCACCAGTGTATTGTATTTCATTCGTATTTCATCCCAGTGTACCATTAGTGAAAAATGTTAAGAGTTAGACCACTACCTTCTTCTAGGATGTATTCATACTCCAGTGACGGGGTCTTCATTGTTTGTCAGGCTACAGGTGATTCAACTTCAAAATTGTATCTCAGAATTATCTTTCTTTAACCACTTTCAGTACCAACTACTGCAGCTTGGGTTTCCAGAAAAAGACTTCAAGACATACATTAGCATGTTTATTGATGGGTGCTCTTAGAATCCATACTTATGGAAAAATGGAAGAAAGTGGGAATGGGCAAATTAGAAACTGGGTGGCTTGCAGTACCAACAAGGCCTCAGCTGACTCATGGGAACTTTGAAGCTGAATTAGTCCTTAAGGCTTGACCCAGGAGAGGACATGAAGGCCAAATCAACCAGTCATGAATGCAGCCTGCCCTAGAAAGAGCAAGTATCTTTGAGGAAGGTGACTCTCTTCAGCAGAGGGCAATTAGATGACAGGACTGACGTCTGTGATCTATTATCTGGCAGCTGAGGGGATATGTCCTTTGATTTCCAAGGAGGATCTGGGTGGCAACAGCACAGCATCTGATGATCTGTGCTGCTTAGGTAGGGAATACACAATCAACTTGTATAATTTGGATTGTTGCTTCTACGAAGACTCCCCTTCTTTTTATTCCCATTTTGCAAACTCTATTATTTTCACATACTGATATGCATTCTCTGCATTGAAAAGTACCCCCCAAATTTCTCTACTTTAGTCATCCTATGAGCCCATGCATAACTTCAGGGAAGCTTCACGTCTGTAAGAACATACATATTGAGAACTCATGGCGTACTTGGAGCAGGGAGCAGCGTGTCAGTTCTACAACTTGTCTGTGGAAATTATAAGTCTAGACACACTTTGGCTACTTGACAGTGACCTCAGTTAGGATTGAAGGAATCTTTTTGCACTCCCCAGAAATCTGGAGTCAAGTTTTCTTTTATGTATATTTCTTCTGTGTTTTCCTGCTTTAGATTATGCTATTTAGCAAATAGGGCGCTGATTAAAATTTGTGATCTATTTTTCTTACACAATTTTGGCTTCTCCCTTTTTCTATCTTGCTTCTAATTTATGGTATTTTGATAGTTATGTTTTGTGAATGTCAGACATGAGAAAAACTCCTAGTTACAACTCTATGGTGCCAAAAATATTGCTGAAAGCTTAAAGAATAAAAGTTCAGAAAGCAAAGACAAAAGCTAAATACTATGACTTAGACACAAGTTCTTTGTCTCTATTACACTCAGTACAAGGACATACACACACAAAATCACCTACATCTATATATGCTTATTGATTAAAGATTAGCTTGGTAGTTAGGATATTGATTTATGTGAGCATAATTATCAATAGCAGATTTTCATTTGAATTTATTTATTCATTTTATATTTAAAAATTTTAATTGCTATTTTTAGAGTTTGTAACTTTTTGGAATTTATAATTATTTACCTATAGCTTTTATTTATTAATTCATTGATTAAAGCTTAGACTACAACAGTAACAATGCTAGAGTGTATATTTTTGGCAAAGATAATGAATGAAGGTAATTTGTCTCAAATGCCCCAAATTAAATGATATTAAGAAAATATATTTTTGCCATCCCACCAACAGCGTATGTGTTCCTATCTCTCTGCATCCAAGCCAACATTTGTTGTATTCTTATATATATACATATATATATATATATGTATATATATATTTGGACTACCACTTGAAGTTCATGTTTTCAAAACTTTTCATTTTGAGATGTCACAGTTATAGAAAGTTACTAGATTACAAAGAATTCCCATGGATCTTTTATCAGAATTTCCCAAATGTTAGCGTTTTACATTTGCAGTATCCTCCTTTCTCCCCTTTTCTCTTTTCCTTTACAGTGTATATCTGTTTGTTTTTGAATTGTTTCAGAGTACGTTGCAGCCATGATGTCCCCTTACACCTAAATACTTCACTATAACTTCTTATAAACTAGTACATTCTTTCATATAACCTCAGTGTAATTATCAAAGTTAGGAAGTTAATATGAATACACCCATAGCAGATGCGAACAGTACAGTCTCATGATTGTCACACAGGTGAGTTCATCAGTTTCTCCTGTGTCTGCCTGAGGTATCTTGAGCCTGGTAGACAGTATAGTATAGTCAAACAAATAAAGGGTAAGAGGCCTCACTCAGGAGACTTCACAAACTACAAGTGTTCAATAAATTATGTTTGAATAAATGATATCAGTACCATCATTGTTATTCCACATGGGTTTATGTTTGGTACAGAAAATATCTAAACCACTTCTATTTATGTTAAAATATTTGAGGTGATATGCAATTACGTGAACAGGAATATAAAATGTCAAGGAAAACTACAAAACACAGATGACAGAAAGTGTAGATGGCATAAACAAATGGGAAAAAAATCCCGTGTTCAGAAGACATAATGTGGTTAAAATGACTATATTGCTCAAAACAATCTACAGATTCAGTGTAATCCCTTTCAAAATACCAACATCATTTTTCACAGAATTAGAAAAAGCTATTATAAAGTTTCAAATAGAACCAAAAAAGAGCCTGAATAGCCAAAGCAATTCTAAGCAAAAGGAATGAAGCTGGAAGCATCACACTATCTGATTTCAAATTATACTACAAGTCTATAGTAACCAAAACAGCATGGCACTGGCATAAAAATAGACACACAGATCAATGGAACAAGATAGAGAACTCAAAAACAAAGCCACGTATCTACAGTGAAGTGATCTTTGATAAAGTTGGCAAAAACATATGCTGGGGAAAGGACATCCTTGGCAATAAGTAGTACTGGGAAAATTGGTTTGCCATATGCAGAAGAATAAAACTGAGGCCCATCTCTCACCATATGCACAAATCGACTCAAGATAGATCAAAGACTTAAATTTAAAACCTCAAGCTATAAAATTACTTGGAAAAAAACTAGGGAAAACTTTTCTGGATATTAATCTCAGAAAAGAATTCATGAATAAGACCTCAACAGCATGAAAAACAAAGGCAAAAATAGACAATTGGGACTTGATTTAACTAAAAAGTTTCTGCACAGCCAAAGAAATGATAAAGAGACTAATCAGACAACCTGCAGAAAGGGAGAAAATATTTGCAAACTATGCATCCAATAGGAAAAAATTAAGTTCATTAAGTATAAAATGTCTGATTTCCTTAAGTACTAAGTTTGACAGTTGGTATTTCTGACATTTCACTTTGACACTTCTTGTTTTATGTTTATTGTGAAGGTGGTACATCCTCAGTCTTTCAAAAGCATGTTTTGGCTTGTGATTATCTTTCAAATATTGTTTTTTAGAGCAGTTTTTGTGAAATCATGGATAAATCAAAAATTCATTTTATTTTCCAATATGAGTTCTGTCATGGAATCAATGCAGCTCAGACAGCTCAAAATATCAATGAAGTGTTTGGGAAGGATGTAGCTAATGAACACACAGTAGTACATCAATGGTTTTAGAAATTCTGTTCTGGTGATTTTATTCTTGAAAATGAGCCACATGAGTGACCTGAGATCAAGGTGGATAATGATGAGCTGAAAGCTGTAGCAGAAGCGAATCCATCTCAACCTACAAGTGAATTAGTAGCAAGGTTTGATGTTACTTTTCCAATAATAACAGGCCATTTGAAACAAATGGGCAAGGTCAAGAAGCTGGATAAATGGGTTCCTCATGAATTAAATGAACTTGCCTTTCTTTGCTGTCACAACATAAAGGTGAGCCATTTCAACACCTATTGTTATGTGTGATGAAAAATGGATTCTTTTTGACAATCACAATCTTTGGCACAATGATTGGTTAAAGATGAAGTGCCAAAACTCAGTCCCAAACCGAATATTCATCAAAAAAAGCTAATGGTTTCTGTTTGGTGGTCCATTGCTGGCATTATCCACTACAGTTTCATGAAACCTAATCATCGATTACAGTGAATGTCTACTGCAACCAATTGGACTAAATGATGATGCTTGCTATTAAGCAGCCAAGATTGGTCAATAGAGACAGGCCAATCCTTGCAAGACAATGGCTTGACCACATTTTGCACAAACAACGCTGCTCCAACTACAGAAGCTGGACTTGGGAACTCTCTGTCATCCACTATATTCACCAGATCCTGCACCAGCTGACTTCTTCCAGGCTTTGCACCACTTCTTCCAGGCTTTGGACCATTTCTTGTGAAGAAAAATATTCAATTCTCAGCAAAATGTGGAAAACGCCATTTGTGATTTCATCGCCACTCGTTCTTCAGGCTTCATCATTGCTGGTATAACAAGCTACCCTTAAATGACAAAACTGTGTTGATATTTTAGGGACATATTTTGATTAATTGCACTGCTTTGTTTGATATATAATCAACTAAATTTTTGATTTGAAATCAGACATTTCACATTTAATGATGTAATAATATCCAGAATTTACAAGGAACTCAAACAGCCCAACAACAGCAACAATAACAACCATTTAAAAAGTGGACAAAGCACATGAATAGACATTGTTCAAAAGAAGACATACAAATGGCCGTCGAATATAAGAAAAAAGTGCTCAACATCACTATTCATCAGCGAAATACAAATTAAAAGCCACAATGAAACATCTTACCCCAGTCAGAATGACTATTACTAAAAACTTAAAAAAAAAGTCATTGTAGAGTTGACATTGACAGCTTTATTTATTTTAAAAAATTCTCAAGACTTTGATGGCTTTTTCTATTTATTTTTTGTTAATTTCTTTACATCAACAGAAACTTTATTTTTGCTTTTGTCACAATTTACATTAAAGTGAGAATACACATTGTGAGTCTGATCTGCATGCAAACACAGACTTCTCTCAGATTTTGTGAATATTTTCCAGCTGCTTTGTGATAGGAAGCTGATTATGTACAATATATCATAAAAAGGAAGCAATTATATTCATTTTCTTGGGCACTGAGAAATTTGATAAGGTTGACACTTGGCACATTGAGCTGTGATAACAGTTAATTTTTTAAAAGACATAAAATATAGGTCAGTTGAATTGAAGTCATTTGTTTTTAGATTGTTGGAAATTGTGTTACCTCTGATGCTTTTAGATGACGAAGGGAGTGGAAAAAGTAATTTAGAATTCTATTCTAAATCCAGAATGGGTACTAGGCCCATTCAATTAAAACAAAACACTTTAGCCCAAGAATAAAACAATTCTTAGAACCTTATGATTAGCTTCAGATGGGACTGGACCTTTGAGAAACTGTGAAGTCTTCTCCTTGGGCATAATGTTTTACTGAATTCTTTTTAAATCGATTATTTTTTTATTTATAATTGACACAGAATAGTACATATTTATGGGTACAATGTGATGTTTAAATGCATGTATATGTTGTATAGTGATCAAATCATGGTAAATACCATATCCATCACTTTCAACATTTATCATTTCTTTGTAATGATAGCATTCAAAATCTTCTCTTCCAGCTGTCTTGAAATATAAACTACATTGTAATTTGCTATAATCAACCTACTGTGCAAATAGAACACCAGAACTTATTCTTCCTGTCTATGTGTAACTTTATATGTGTTGACCAACCTCTCATGTTCATCCCTTTCCCCAGCCCTCCCCAGCCTCTTGTAACCATTATACTACTCTCTACTTCTATCAAATCAATTTTTTTAGATTTCAAATATGAGTGAGATCATGCAATATTTGTCTTTCCGTGCCTGGCTTATTTCATTAACATAATGTCCTCCAGGATCATCTATGTGGCCACAAATGACAGGATTTCATTCTGTTTTACATACCCATACCAC
This sequence comes from Avahi laniger, assembly GCA_963575035.1. NCBI lineage: Eukaryota > Metazoa > Chordata > Mammalia > Primates > Indriidae > Avahi > Avahi laniger. Next base: position 23,236 of record CAUYSK010027907.1, read on the forward strand.
ACATTCTCTTTATCCATTCATCTGTAGATGAGTGTTTAGACTGATTCCATATCTTGGCTATTGTTAGTAATGCTGCAATAAACATGGAAGTGCAGACATCTCTTTGACATACTGATTTCCTTTCCCATGGATATTTACCCAGTAATGGGATTGGTGGATCTTATGGTAGTTCTACTTTCACTTTTTTGAGGAACCCTCATACTCTTTTCCATAATGGCTATACTAATTTACATTCTCATCAGCATTGTATAGGAGTTCCCATTTTTAAATAGTTCCTTTTTCTTTTCCTGCAAAGCACCCAGTATCCATGTTTCTTCTTCTCTTCATTAAAATATTCTCTCAGGGAGATTGGATACGTTTATTAAGACTTTCAGGTTGATGACTCACAAGTTTAAGTACATGATGTATGTTTTCATCTATTTATTTATTGGATTTGTCTACACTTGATCTTAACCAAAAGGCCAAGAAGCAATGTTTTATTGGGTATCTGTCGTGGGACAAATGATATATTGTACAATAAACTCATACCGTGTGTGTGTTGAGAGGTCACGGACTGGGCACAGAAGAGGCACAGCAAGGGCTTCACTTGAACCAGGACTTGATGCAAATTTGCCACACTTGTGTGTTCAAATGGTGGTGCAATTCAGCCAAAGGGGCCAGCATGGTCAATGGTATGGAGATGAAGACAGTGCGATGTATTTGGTGACTCATAAGTGATTCGTGAATTCTGGAAAAAGACACATGTCCTGATTTTTCTGGGATCTTTCTAGTTTACACCTGTTGTCCTCAGGAGCATAATTAATAACAGCATTGAAATACAGTGTCCAAATATCCAAGTTTGGACAACATATTATATTATCATTCTTAGCATAGAAAAAATTGTGAGTGAGATGGCTGGTGAGATTAAAGAGCCAATCATAGACAGTATTGTGGGTGCATCACATGTCGAAGTGAGGTGTTTGAATTTATTCGAAGAGAGCAGATAGCTCCTATTTCATTTTAGCTAAAAATAAAACAAACAAATAAAAAGCCCCACAGGTCTCACAATGACACATCAGGCATTAATAAAATGAGGGAAGGTTTTTATTGCAAGATGTTTCCTGACAACATCAATTCATACCACATAAATAACCTCTGATTTCAAATATTGGCTTTCCTAAAGTTATATCTGTTTCTATGTATAAACATTAAATAAGCTTTGCAATTTGGCTTTTGGCTTTATTATTTTAAACATCAAAGTAATACTTAGAACTTTTTTGGAATATCTATTAAATAAAAAAGTTTTCTTGCGTGTTGTTTTCTAGTAAATTATGAAAAGTACTATGGGTCAGTCAATTGTTAAAGACCATTAGCAATTGATTTAAACTGCCATGGAGTATGCTATATAACTTTCTTTAAAAAATGCCAATATTTAAAATAAAGATAAAAGTCAAAACCCATTCTCAACATTTTCTTATCTGTCTCTAAAATGAAACTCTGCAGATAATGTGTCACATAAGCCCATGAGGTGCTCTGCGATCAGGTATCCTTGGTTGCTTCAGTGGAGACCCATTCTGCCTGGGATTTCATTAAGGGTTTGCTGTAAAAAATATATCCTTTTCCAATGACTCCAGAAAGTTCAGAGCAAGCTGTGCACAATGAATAGGATAAATACCAAGTAACACTGACCATTTCATAATAACAATTCCTGTTATATCTTACTAACTCCACATTGGAGTTTAGTAAATACAGTCTGCTGATCCATTCAGTAATTTAGTTACAACAACAACAAATTATGCCTATATGTATAGACAACAAAACACAATGTTACATAATATAAAGCCATAGATATATTTACATGTGGAGAAACTTAGAGTTCATAATTAATGGAATGGTAGGACTAATCTATGTTTTATTTCTTTGGGTATTATTACACTACTTCTTTGTTCTCTTAGGCACAAGCTTTAATAGTCTTCCAAAAATGTATATTATTATGTGTTTTCATAAAATAAGTTGTTTGCAACGAGATTAAGAAGAATGTTACTTTGAGACAATTTCTGTCTGTTCCTTGAGTGGAAGAAATGAAATGAAGGGATGGCAGGATATTACCGGTGTGTAGTGCAAGTTGGAGGTCTGAGTTTATCCACTAAAGATTTCTTAAAAGCAGGTTAAACTGTCTGTGCACTCAAATAGTTGTCCATCGTCAAGCTTGATCAGTCCATATCCACCCATGAGCATTCTTTTTCGTACACATTTTCTTTGCCTTTATTGGCTTATGTTCATAATGAAAGGAGCTTGTGTAGTATGGATTCCACTGACAGTGATCTAGCACCTCTTATGTTTTCCTGGATTGAACTTGAGCCCATTATCCGAAGTGAGGTATCACAAGACTGGAAGAATGGGCTCCACTTTACTCACCATCAAATTGACACTAATTGTTGAACACTAACAAATATTTTAAGAAGGAAGCACATCAAAATTTTGAAATGGTTTTATGTTAGTTAAAGAAATATAAGTGATTTAAATTTTTTACTTGAAAGGTGTAAGATTTTCAGTTTTAGAAAATGGATATATTTTGCTTTTCATAACATGGAAAAATGATGGTTAAACTATAAAGAGCAATCTTGACATTGATAACAAAATATGTTGATGTTAATGACTAGAAAAATAATTGAGAGGTCTATTGTAGAGAGTAGCTAGAGTTATTAATATATGTTCCTGGAAGCCCATAGGCTTCTGAAAAGTATATCTAAATTTAGAAGCAAGAAAAATTAATGGTAATCTTATTGATGCTATTTAGTTTTATCCTATTATTGTTTCTCCTATTCCTTTTACTAGACCTCACACTTTCTCTGTCATAAGTGATTCAAAATTTGGCATGAGATTTTGAGTTGTAATAGCTCTTTACATTATTTGATTTATTCTACCAAACAGAATTGTCAACATTTCTGATTCTGATTCTTTTGGTAGTTTTGAATTCCCTTAATCTGTTAATTAACTCTTGATCTAAGTTTCGAGACTCTAAGTCATTAATAGATGTTTAGTTTGATATTTCAGGATAATTTTCATTTTACTCTTTGGATTCAGCATTTTCTGAATTTCATTCATAATCTACAGGGGTACATTGACTTCCTAAGTTATGAAGGAGCATAACTTGAGTTTTTGGTATGATAAAAAGTAGAGTCAAAGATAATAATACTTAAGACTCTTTTTAACAAAAAATGAATTCATAAATTCCAATGCCAAAAGTGAAAAAGTCTTAAAGAAACAAACAAAAAAGAATAAAGAGTTCTTAATTATTTATTTAAAGAAGATCAGGAATCACAAATGCAGTACTGTAAAGGGGAAACTATTATGATGCATAGAAAAAGAATATCATCCAAAAATAACTGTAGATAAATCGTAGTATTTTTTAAAAAAATACCCTAAGTGTAAATGACCTATTTATCATAGTATTGAAACTTGATAGAAAAAAATAATCTTTAGTAATATTAAATCTCTCTTATTCTGATTTTATATTCACAAAACAATTAAGATTTGACATAATTTGGGGTTTGTTCAAATTCTCCATAAAAAGAGCCATGGCAGATAGTATTATCTAAGTTTGCGGGCAAGTTTAATATGCCCTATTATCAACTAATGAATTATCATCTGGCTCATAAATTAATCCCTTATGAGCTTTCCTATTATAAGTTAGCTTTTTATGGCCTCTTCAAACATGCACATACTGACACAATCAAGTACGGTTTAGTGGTTAAAAGAATAGGTTCTTGAGTTTGATTCTCTATATTAATAGTCTATATATTAGCTACATGACCTCAGGCACGTTAAATGAGATTCTTTATCTGGGAAAGAGAGACAACAATGTAATAATATACACTTCAAGAGATTGTTGTGAGAATAACATAACAGAAGAAAAAGTACATATAAAATTCTTAGAAAAGTGTCTAGCACTATGGAAAGTGCTCAATAAATATTAAACAGCTGCTATTTTATTAATGCTACTATTATCATCCAAACTTGCTTCTCTGTTTACTGTAACCAGAAAAAAATACTAGCTTTGATGGTTCTCAGCTTGCATAGCCTGTTAGTCTTATCAATACTTAAATAAGTGGAATTTGGAGTGGAATAAGGTCTACACTTTTATAAAACCAATATATATGAGGGTTTGCTCTTCAGACAGTTATTAGGTGGCTGGCTAGGATCAAATTTAAACAATTATACACACACACACATTGATATCTCACTCTAGTATTTAATTAGTGATAAATGCTTTTGGTGCTATAATTTAAGTTTTTTTCTTTGACATTCTCCATATACACTATATTTTTTCCATACAATTATAATAAAAATCAAGCAAAAGTAAGCAAGCATCACAATTTGAGGCCACTTTCATAAGATTGAAACTTACTAAGCATTTTATCACAATAAAAGTTCAGAAAATTTGCTTTGGCTTATGGCAATTAAGATCATTTTCTGTATTTCAAGCTTTAATTAAGGATATTTATTTTGATAAATGCCAAAAAGTTGCACTTCAGTGCTTAGTAAAATTAACCCATTTCCACCCCTTAAATGGGAGATTTAAGTCTAAATGTTTCTGTTTCAGTATTTTTGTGTCCTAATTATTCATATATCTCTGCTCTAAAAACACTGAAGAAAGTTACGCTGTTAAGCCCTTTGCAATGAGAACAAAGCTGCTTCCAGATGTCTGTCACAATCACAATCCCAAGAGACTCCTTCCATTCCACACTGTAGCCTAATCATTCAGTTACCTCTTTTTCTCACATTTCCTGATAATTGCATTGAAATATCACTCACTTACACTGTAAGGTTGTGAAGAAGAAAGGTAATTGCATGGTGATGTAATGACTAGAATTGGAGTTTGCAATATTAACCTTAAAAGAAGTTCTAAGTTGCTTAATGTACAATGAAAGAGTTAATAAACAAAATCTAAAGATTTTAAATCCTAAATATTAATCAATTTTGTTTTCCAAACAGAGAATTGAACTAACAAAGTAGGCGATTTATTCATTCAATAAGTCAACATACATTTGTTTTAATTCTAGGCAGAGAGATCAGCAGTTGCAAGGACTAACAGTGAGCTTGGGAAACTGAGTGACATCAAAGAGGTGAGCAGAGGCCCCATCATGGGAGGACTTTTGGGGCCAGGTCCTGGGGTGATGGTATTGAGGAACTACTAAACACTGTGGGGAATAACTTGGAAGAAAACTTCATGACATTATGACCACATAACACCATTTATGCTAATTCTACTTTGGCAAATTAATTGATGATTTATTTATAATTTAATATGTGGTTAATTTTTGTGAATGTTTTGTGAGTTTTGTGAATGGTTTCCTAATATGATTTTCTCTGCGTTTAAACCTTGATATTGTATCAAGATGTGATATTTGATCTTGCTCCCAGTATCTGTTCATTAGAGCCATCCTTTTATTTTTAATCTTTTTTGATTAATTTTGCTTTAGATATGTTTTAGGGGAGATAAACCTAGATGCTCTGAATGCTCATTCCCTTTCACCTTTACGTAGCTAAGCAAGAAGCTAGCTTAGCAGCTCTGAGAATGTTTAATCTGATATACATATATATATATATATATATTTTTTTTTTTAACGTGTTTACTGCTCCCCAGATTTTTATGTTGAAGTCTAATCTCCAATGTGATGGTATTTGGAGGTGGGGTTTTTGGGAGAAAATTAGGTTTAGATGACATCATTAGAGTTGAGTCTTTAGAGTATTTTTTAAGAGTATGTCATCAGCAAACAAAGATGGTTTAGCTTTATTCTTTCCAATTTTGATGCCTTTCTTTTTCTTGACTAATTGCTTTGGCTGGAACATTCAATACTGTGCTGCATGAAAGAAATGAGTGGGCAGGCACCCTTGTAGTATATCTGATAATAGAAGAAAAGCTTTTTATAACTGAGCATAATGTTAGCTGCGGGCTTGTCATATATGGTGTTCATTATGTTGAGGTACATTCCTTCTATATCTACTTTTTTGAAAATTTTTCTCATGAAAGAATGTTGAATTTTGTCAAATATTTTTTCTGCATCTGTTGAGATGATCATATGATTTGTACCCTTCACTCTGTTAAGGTGGTGTATCATTTTTATCGATTTGTATATATTGAAACATCCTTGCATCCCAACAATAAAATTCATGTTTATTGATCCTTTTAATGTACCGTTGAATGGGGTTTACTAGTATTTTGTCAAGAATTAGTGGAACCTGATAAAATTACAAAGTTTCTGAACAGCCAAGGAAACTATCATGAGAGCAAACAGACAACCTACAGAAAGGGAGAAAATATTCGCATGGTACATATCCGATAAAGGGCTGATAACTAGTACCTATATAAAACTCAAGAAAATCAGCAAGAACAAAACAAACAACCCTGTCAAAAAGTGGGAAAAGGACATGAACAGAAACTTTTCAAAAGAAGACAGAATAATGGCCAAAAAACATGTGAAAAATGCTCAACATCTCTAATCATCAAGGAAATGCAAATCAAAACCACAATGAGATATCACGCATCTCCAGTGAGAATAGCCTTTATCAAAAGTCCCAACACAATAAATGTTGGCATGAATGTGGAGAGATAGGAACAGTCACATACTACTGGTGGAGCTGAAAACTAGTTTTAGTTATTCAAGCTAAAGCTTCATCAATGTGTTTATCTTTAAAAAAAAAACAGTTTTGTTGATCTTTTCAATTTCCTTTCTAGTCTCTATTTCATTTATTCTGCTTTAATCATTATTATTTTCTTCTTTCTGATAACTTTTGGCTTGATTCTTCTTTTTCTAGTTTCTTGAGATATAAAAGTAGATTGTTTATTTGAGATTTTTTTTCTTCATGTGGTCATTTATCATTAAAAATTGCCCTCTTAGACTGCTTTTGTTGCATCCCATAGTTTTGATAAGTTGTGTTTTCATTTTTATATGTCTCAACATACAATTTTATTTCTCATTTGAGTTCTTTGACTCATTGGTCCTTCAGGAGGGAATTGCTTAATTTTCACATATTTGAGGATTTTGCAAGATTCGTTTTGTTATTGATTTCTAGTTTCATACTATTGTGGTCAGAAAAGATACTCCATATGACTTCAATCGTCTTAAATTTGTTAAGATTTATTTTGTGGCCTAACATATGATCTATCCTGGAGAATATTCCAGGTGTGTTTGAAAAGAATGAGTATTCTGCTGCTGTTGGATGGAATGCTCTCTACATGTCTGTCAGTGCATTTGGTACATAGTGCTATTCAAGTTCTCTGTTTTTTGATTGATTTTGTGTATGAGTGATTTATCTATTTTGAAAGTTGAATATTAAAATAACCTTACTATCATTGTTTTGCTTTTTCTCACTTCAGTTCTGTTAATTTTTTATATATTCTGGTGCTCAAATTTAGGATGTATATATATTTGTAATAGCTATATCCTCTTGATTAATTCACCCCTTTATCATTGTATAGTGTCCTTTTTTATCTCTTGTGATAACTTTTGACTTGAAATCTATTTTCTCTCATATAAGTATTGGTGACCCTGATCTCTTTTGGTTAACACTTACATGGAATATCATTTTATATTCCTTCCCTTTCAGGCTAAGTATGTTCTTAGAGCTAAAGTCAATATTTTGTAGGCATAATATTGTCGGATCTTGTTTGTTAATCCATTCAGTCATTCTGTTTCTTTTGATTGAAAATTTATTCCATTTACATTTAAGCAATTATTGGTATGTAAGGACTTATTGCAATTTTGTGAATTGCTTTCCATTTTGTAGTTCGTTTTTCCCTTACTTCCTTTCTTGATGTCTTTGTTTGTGATTTATTGATATTTTGTGGTGGTAAACTTTAATTCTTTTTCTTGTAACTTTTCTGTATCTACTAGAAGTTTTCTTTAGGGTTACCATGAAGCTTATATGGAGCATCTTATAATTATAACGGTGTATTTTCAGCTGATAATAGTTTATATTCAATGACATATAAAAGTTCTACACTTTTACTCCTCCCCACATTTTATGCCATGGATCTCATACCATGTATCTTTTATTTTGTGTATCCACTAACAAATTAATTCAGCTACAGTTATTTTAATACTTTTGTCTTTAATTTTTATACTAGAGTTAAAATTGATTTATGCATCACCATTACAGCATTAGAATAACTGAATTTGACTATACATATGTATATATATATATCTTTACCATTGAGTTTTATAATTTTCTATGTTTTCATGTTGTTATTTAGTGTTCTTTTATTTCAACTTTAAGAAGTCCCTTTAGCACTTCTGATAAGGCAAGTATAGTAATAAGGAACTCCCTCATCTTTTGTTTGTAGGAAACAATTTTATATCTGTTTATGTCTGAAGGACAGATTTGTCAAGTAAAGTATTTTTAATTTGCAGGGGCTTTTCTGTTCTTTCAGCTCTTTGATTACAACATTCCCATTCTCTCCTGAAATGCAAATTCTGCTGAGAAATCCATTGATAGCTTACAGAAGTGGTCGTTTCTTTTGTATGTGACCAATCAATTTTATTTTGCTGTTTTCAAATTTCTCTCTTTGTCTTTTACTTTTAAACATTGTATTATAATATGTCTTAGAGTAATCTTTGGGTCAATACTTGGGAATCTTTGAGACTTATAATTCTGGATGTTCATATCTAACCCAAGATTTAGGAAATTTTGGGCTATTATTTTCTTACATGATCTTTTTGTTCCTTTTATTTCTTCTGGGACTTTCCCAATGTGCATATTCATCAATTTGATGGTGTCGCACAGGTTTTATACACACTCTTAACATTTTTCCATATTTTTTTATTCTTCTAACTGGCTAATTTCAGCTAATTCCAAATGACCTGTCTTTAAGTTTGTTTTATGTTTCTTCTAAATGATACGCTCTGTTACTGAAGCTCTCAATTGCATTTTTGAGTACTGTCATGTTGTCAAGCTCTAGGATTTCTGTTTTATTCTTTTTATGGCTTCTATTTCTTTATTAAATTTCTCATCTTGTCTGCTCATATCTTTTGACCATTTTTTAAACTGGGTTATTTTTTTTATTGCTACTGAGTTGTTTGAGTTCCAATTTTAACCTCTTATCAGATGTATAGTTTGCAAATACTTTTTCACATTCTGTAGAATTTCTTTTCACCCTGTTGATTGTTTACTTTGCTGTGCAGAAGTTTTTAGTTTCATTTAATTCCATTTGTCTGTTTTTACCTTTGTTTCTTGTGCTTTTGAGGTCATATTCAAAAAAATCATTGCCCAGATCAATGTCATGAAGCTTTCCTCCTATGTTTTCTCCTAGTAGTTTTATAGTTTGAGGTCATACCTTAAGTCTTTAATTTATTTTTAGTTTATTTTGTATATGGTGAGAATTAGGGTTCTAATTATATTCTTCTTCACGTTGTTATCAAGTTCTTCTAACACCATATATTCAATCAAGAGACAGTCCTTTTTATAAGGGGCAATCCTGAAGGACAGAAGACTACCTCAGGAGCTTTTCTGGTAATTTGAACTAGAGAACATTAATATAGAGTCAAGCAATTAGAAGGACATTTAAAGATATTTAAATATTGCACATGGAAAATGAGTGAGTAGAAAATAGGATGCCAGAATAATTACTATATTTCCATTTTGAATACTTGAGTTAGGGAATGTCTTAAAAAGCTGGTTTGAATAGAGATAATTGGTTTATTTTAAATGAGATTGTGTCAGAGGTATCTTGGGACCAATTGTAAATGTTTAGTGAATGATTACAAATACAGGAACAGTAAATTGGAGGTGTGGGAGTGATATTTTGAATACAGATGTCACTTTGAAGAAGCTTGAATGTTATTGGGAAGAATGATATATAACATATCTGCAGGGTGAAAAAAGGAAGAAATAACTTCTTTATTCTTAGTTATAAAATATGAGGGAATAATTGAATATTTATAAATGATGAGAGATCACCAGTACTAGTAGTGGGTATATATCCAAAGGAAATGAAATCAGGATATTGCAGAGCTATTTGCACTTCCATGTAGAAATAGGCAAATGAGATTACATCAAATTAAAAAGCTCCTGTGCAGGAAAGAAAACAATCAACAGAGTGAAAAGACATCTGAAAGAACAGGAGAAAATATTTTCAAACTATACATCTGATAACAGGTTAATACTCAAAATATATGAGGTCATATACATTAGAGTCTATAGACTCTACGCTAAGATATCAAAACTGACAAACATATTGGCTTTTATGGAGGGGTTGTGTCATGTGAAATGATCCAACTCATCATCTGATTAGTTTGTACTTTGAAAAATTCACTATTTAAGATTATTTTGGGGCAATATATTCTAAGAAAGCAAATAAAGTTAAGTCAACCTATCATGTTTCCTATCCCATGGATTCCAAGACGTGCTTCTTAATTGAACAATGATATAATAATTCTCTTTTGGCTACAATTATTTACCTAAGCATCAGAGAGTATAGTGGCAGACTGAATTTGGGGAAAAATACAACCAAATTGTCAAAATAAGGATGCAACCTAACACAGTCAGTCACACCCTAGGTGGGTTTTCATAAGTGGGACCAATGATTGGGCAAGCACAACACTGTCACTTCATGCTAAGTGCATGCTCACTTAAGTCACACCCCAGGTTAAGTACTTGTGCCCCTGTTAGGGAAATTTCTGTGCCAGTTCTGCTTAAAACTACAAAGCAGCAAGTAGACACTGACACCTGTCAGTGTGACAAGCTAAAAAACCACAGAGCAGCTGAGCAAAGCTGAACAAAACTGCAAGCCTGTCATGATTATGATGTTTGTTATAAGCCTATCATGATTCTACTACTTATA